>OZ018396.1:41660051-41837508 GCA_963969525.1 Ontholestes murinus
TTAGAAACCATATACTACGCCAGTATATCTTTATGTGTTAACATATTTTACCTGTGTCTTTATATTTATGAAATATTAAAATAGAAGGATCACAAGAAATTCGCGGATTTATTGAATATTTTTAACATCTTTTCCTCGCCTATTTATGTAAATTATCTGCGACTGTTGTGTGAAATTTGCGTATACTAAAAAAATGAAGTAAACGTTCGCATAATTGCAGATTATATTATCTTCTCACACATTTACTAATAATAAAGCGTTCCATATAATTAACCGTGGAGTAACAATGGCAGAAAGGATTGCACTTCTTACTCGTTAAAAATGTATCATGAGCTATTAATTAATATTCGCCTTAACCTAATTTTAAATACTAATCAAGCCAATAATACAATAACAGAAAGAAAAACTATATTTTGTAGCTTAATTTTTAGAAATATATACTATTCCACCCTCCAATCTTTACATCATAAGCTAACGTTCTAGAATAGGAAAAAGAAAACCTATATTTTGTGGCTTATTTTTTAGGTGAGTGGGTGGCCACTGTCCCATCCTCCAATTTTTACATCATAAGCTAATGTTCGGGAATAACAAAAACTCTATATTCTGGCTTAATTTTTAGAAATATATGTAGGGTGGGTGGGTGTCCACTATTCCAAGTTCAAATCTTTAGATCATAAGTCTAAAATTTATTGAAGGAAATGATCAGTATTGAAAAATAAAAATCTATAATAAAACTATTGGTTTTGTTTTATTTTAATTTCGATACGTTTTTGTACTGGAATTTTTAAACAAATATTTAATATGTGATCTATTTTGAAGGACGTGAGAGTGTTTAGGCACCCACTCTACATATATATTATATATATATATATATATATATATATATATATATATATATATATATATATATATATATATATTTAAATTAAGTTAAAATACTGTTTTAAAATTCAACATCAACAGTAATTATTTTGTCGATGTTTTTGGAAAATTACGAAGTGGCAGTGTTGAAAATAATGGATAAAATAATGGGTGGGTGTCCTCTATCACACTCTTCAATTCATTCAATATTAATAAAGTCAATGAATTCTCACTTAAACCGTGGTAAATCATTTTTATATTAATTACAGGTTAATTAAACTTTTGGTGTTGTTTCACAATTTTTATATATTTCTCCGAATAGTTTTGACCGTTGGTCATTCTCAAGGAGATATTAAATATGATCAACGGTAGTTTCGACCGGAGTAATATATAAAAATTGTTAAACAACGCCAAGAGTTTAATTAACCTCTAATTAACAAAGCTTTTCCTTTAAATGATTATTGAACATAAAATTATTAATTTAATTAAGTAATTGTCTACTTGATGCATTATTAATTAAGTATAATCGCTCATAATGTTCATTGGATTGGAGGTTGGGATAGTGGCCGCCCACCCACCCTTCATATACCCATTTAACTTTATGTAAAATCTGCTTTTAAAGTATTTATACTTACTCACTATTGTTTGTTTTTTTTGACAAATTAAAAACCGATCATTAGCTAGAGTAGTAAAAACAAAAACTCTATTTCTAAACTAAATTTAAAAATATATATGTAGGGTGGGTGGGTGCCCATTATTCCACCCTCCAAACCGTATATAATTATTCAGAAATTTACTGTACGAAATGTTTGTTATATTCAAATTTATACAATTTGAATTGTTTCTAATATTTAAGATTTATTTTAATTAATTTCTTGTTTATAGTTATTGGAGGTTGTAATAGTAGTTAATACCCCACCCTTCATATAAATTATAAGTTAAGGTAAAATATGATTTTTAAAATCGCTTAAATTAAAAATAGTCGCATATTTACAGTAATTATAAGTGTTACAGATAAGTAGGGATGTAAATAAAGTTAAAACTTTATATGTAGGGTAGATGGGTGTCCTATATTCATTCAATTCATTCATTTTATATTAACAAGTAATGATTAATAAATAATAAATATATGAAAACACATCTACTAATTTGATTAATTATTTATTTACATAATAAATTAAATTTTAAGTTAAATCTCCGATAATAATTATTGAATGGGAGGGTAGGATACTGGCCACCCACTCACTCTACATATACAGATTTATCTTCATGTAAAATTATGTTTTTATATTACTTACTGTTACTCACCACTATACTTGTGTGTTTTCTATAAATAAAAATATTATCATTAGCTTGAATAATAAAAACAAAAACTCTATGTGAAGCTTAAATTTGAAAAATATATGTAGGGTGGGTGGGTGGCCACTATCCGACCCACTAATTCCTGCATCATACTCGAAGGATTAACTGAAAATATTTTTTTTTTAAATTCAGATTCATATATTTTAAATCGGATTTATTTTACGGATTATTTTCTAATAAATCTCTTGCTTATGATATAATTATTGGTGGTTGTAATAGTGTCCGCCCACCTACCCTACACATAGATTACAAATTAAACTCTGTTTTTAAATAGGTTAATAATAAAAATAGTTACATGAATGATACATATTACAGTTAAGTAGAGATGTACATGATGTAAAATTTTTGTATATACAACGTGTCCACGTAAGTATGCAACAAATGGGAAACTTTTTTATTATTAATTTCTCAGAAAATTTTATTCTTTATAAAAGTTGGTGCTTGATCTTAAACGTACGAAAAAGACAAAACAAATGACATTCGACGTTATATTAGCAAGATATTGAACAATTTTTATAACTTTTGCACTGTTTAAGCGAATTTTATCAAGTATTCTCAGTTTTGACGTATCTGTCATTATTATTTATCATTAACAAATAATTAATAAATAATTTATTAAGATTTGTTGTCTCCTAAATTATGGCAGAGCGATTAACTCTACAAGACAGAGCATAGTTGGTGCGACAGGCACCCCCAAAAGAGAATCAGTTACTCACAAGTGTCAAGAATTTTAAAGCAATTTAAAAGTTCCGGAAAATTTGAATTGCATTTTAAAAAAGAACGTACCAAACCAGTGAGAAATGTGGATAATTCGTTGGATATCTTGCAAAGCGTGTTTGAAAATCCTTAAATATCTGTTAAAAAAAGGCGTTAGAAGTTTAGGATTCGAAAAATCAACAGTACATAAGGTACTAACGGCAAAAAGGTTAAAGCATTTAACCAAGATACTTTTCCTAAGAAAATCCTGTTTACGGATGAAGCTACATTTACTAAAAATGGTGTAGTTTCATCACAAAACTGTCGTTGGTGGTCAACAAAAAATCCAGCATTCTAAATTATCTGCAAAAATCAATATTCTCGAAAAATAAATGTTTGGTGTGAAATATTATAGGGTCCTACATATTTCGAAATATAATTCAGAAAGATATTTAGAATTTTTAAATATGAAATTGTACAATGAATTTGACATGTTACCATTGGCAACAAGAAATTATCTTTCGTTTATGCAGGACATATGCACATAGTGCTCGTGTCGAAGTTGAATATTTAAATGAACAATTTAATGAGAAATTGATTGGAAGACATTCAAGATTTCCATGGCCTGCTCGCTCTTCTTAAATCTAAATCCACTTGATTACTTTTTATGGGGGTGGTTAAAAACATAGTTTATTCCGAAAGGCCTTTTTGAAATTTTGAGGATTTGAAAAATAAAATTAGAAATGGTATAAGATATTTAAATAATCATCCAAATATTCTTGAAAATGTAATCAGAGATTTTAACAGATGAACAAAAAACCGCATGTCATTTGTTTTGTCTTTTTTGTATGTTTAAGATTAAGCACCAACTTTTATAAAGAATAAAATTTTCTGAGAAATTAATAATAAAAAAGTTTCCCATTTGTTGCATACTTACGTGGACACGTTGTATAGTGGGTGGGTGTCTTTATTTCACCATATAATTAATTCAATATGAAGAAAGAATTTAATTAAAAATATTATTGAAAAGACAGCAATTAATTAAATTATTTATCGGTCTACTTAATGCATTAGTAAGTAGTAAGTAGGATTGGAGGGTAGAATAGTGGCCACCCACCCACCCTACGTATTTACAAAAAACTTTAGGTAAAACTCTGATTTTAAATTATTTTCCATTATCCACTACTTTATCTGTGTTCTGCATAATAAAAGCAGTATCATTATTTAAATAATAAAAACAAAAACTCCATTTGTGGTTTAATTAAAAAAAAATATGTAGGGTGTGTCGGTGTCGACTATTTTTTTTATTATTGAGATTCTTACATTTTAACACGATTTTTTTACAGAATATTTTCTAATAAATCTCTTGTTTATAATATAATTATTGGAGGTTGTGATAGTGGACACCCACCCACCCTACACATAAATTGTAAATTAAAATAAAGCACAGTTTTAGAATTTGTTAAACTTAACAATAGTAACATAAATACTCTAATGAAATTTCTAAAAATATGTAACTATTTATATTCACTTAAAATTTTATAATGTATGGTGGGTGTCCTCTAATTTCAGCCTACAATATACTCAATATGAACACGGTATTTCTTTCAAATTAGGCAATTAATTAATTTAAACAATTGTAGGTTAATAATAAAAAAAATAGTTATATATTTACAGTAATGATTATTGAAAAGACAGATATTAACTAAATTATTTAATCGTCTACTTAATGCATTAGTAATTAAGCAAATCCCTCGATAATGTTTATCACCCACCTTACATATACAGGGTGTCCCATTTTACATTACCGTTTTGAATAACAATGCATCGTAACGAAAAATGTGCCGAATGGAAACTTTCATAGTTTCGAGAGGGACATCGGATTCTGACAAAATAGTCCCCACAGACCCCAAGGGGGGCCGTAAAAGGGGGTCAACTTGAAAACCTTAAATAGAAACTTCTATTTTTATTGCAGATTCAGAAAGAGTATAAATATATAAAATAAATAATAATTTGTTTATTTTTAAATTCTCTACAATTACTCGGTATATAAATTTCATGTAACTCTAATAGTTTATTAGCAATAGGCAAAAATTGTCAACATTTGTTATTTTTTATTTTTTTCTTGCAAGTTAAGAACTTTATAAAAAGTATGTTTTAATAAAACTTGTTTATCATGCCCCTCAACTTTTGTTTGAAAAGTTTTGTAAAACTTTTCGTATTTAAAAAAATTACGAAAAAAAAAAAACAAAAAAGCGCCTCGAGTAAACATCCGCTTCCGGTTTATGAATGTTCACCAAGAGCTTTTCAGTTTCAGTTTCTAACGATAAAACCTTAAGTTTAAAGTTTCATCTATATACTACAATGTAAAAATTCGTTTTTTTTGAAAAAATGTTTCAACAGATTGAGATGAAATAAAAGCGTTCTTATTTAAGAAAAATCCTCACACGCACACCGGGGGAAATGGGTTTCCCGGTCCTCCTAGAATCTGGGTGGAAGGTATTTTCAGAATCCGATATCTTCCTCAAAACGATGTGTGCGTGTGTGGATTTTTCTTAAATAAGAACGGCTTTATTTTTTAGTTGGCCCTAAAAAATAAGTTGACAAATATGTAACATTGTAGAAATCATATTTTCATGATTAAGAATAATCACGGATTACAATCAAATAAGAGTTCGCATTTAATATTCTTAAGTTGACCCCTCTTTCCGGCTCCCCTAGGGATTTGGAGGGAGGCGAGGGGGTGGTATTTGGTCAGAATCCGATGTCTCCCTCAAAATTATGTGTGTGTGTGTGTGTGTGTGTGAATTTGGCCTTCAAAACGTTTTATTTTTTTTCATCTAATTCTGTTGAAACATATTTTTTAATAAAAAACGAATTTTTACGATTCTTCTCTATTCCATCTGTGTGGAATTTGAAAAAGTCGTCAGATAAAAAATGCATATTTTTTACGCACTTTCGAACCTGCAATAAAAATAGGGGTTTCCATTTAAGATTTTCAAATTGACCCCCTTTCCCCGCCCCCCTTGGGGTCTGGGGGGACTATTTTGTCAGAATCCGATTCTTACTTGAAACTATGAAAGTTTCCATTCGGCACATTTTTCGTTACGATGCATTGTTTGTGGGTGGATGGCCACTATTTTAGCCTCCAACATCTCTCGATTAGAACTGCGTATCCATGCGAACATCAATAGGGATAAGTTGTGTTAGGTCATATAGTAAGGGATTTGAGGGGTTGAAAAGGGGATTGGAGGATTTCGAATTTTGGTTATTGAACGAAGGGCTGATCGCTCCGCCACAGGTATATTATTTATTGTAGGTTTTCTGGAATGGAAAAAATGGATACAGCCATAATCTAGCAAAGGTAGATATATCAAATTATAAATTATACAGGCAGTGTTGGTAGAGATACCTTGTTTTTTGAAGGTTAGAGCCCTAAAATGTTTGGCCCTTGCAACGATTCTGGTTTTCGTGGCTTTGGTATGGGGTTTAAATGAAATTTTGGAATCAATTAGTATTTCAAAGTAATTGCAGAATGAGGGTGGTGAGATAGTGATATTGTCAACATAAATTTTAGAATCGTTTAGAGAAGTTAACGAATGGGATAAGAAGTTGTATTTTGGATGGGTTGAAGTTGGGGTATTTATTCCACTTTATGCATAATGGCTTGGAGGAAAGAAATTGTAAATTTTAGATTATAGAAGTAAGAGATTAGGACAGTGCCACCAGCAAACTAAGGGGAGTACATATATCGGTTTAAATAGAAAAGATCAAAGTTATATAGGTCAAAACAATAATGGGGATAGTGGAGAACCTTGTGGAACACCTTGTTCGGAGAAAATTGTGCGGTAGTTTTAATTTGTAGATTATTTTCTAATAAATCTCTTGTTTATAATATAATTATTGGAAGTTGTTATAGTGGACACCCACCCACTCTACATATAATTTCTAAACTAAAATAAAACACTGTTTTTAAGTTTGTTAGAATTAACAATAATGATATGTATAATTACTTTAATGAAATTTATAAAAATATGTAGCGATTTATATCCAGTTAAAACTTGTAAAACTATGTAAGGTGGGTGGGTGTCCTCTAATTTCAGCCTACAATTTGCTCAATATTAACAAGATACTTCTTTCAAATAAATGATTCAAAACAAGACCATTAACTTATTTAAATAATTATATGTTTAGTTAATTAGTAATTAAGTAAAATCCTCCATAATGTTAATTGGAGGGTAGTATACTGGACACCCACCCATTTTTAAAAGTAAAACGCGATCTTTAGCTTGAGAAATAAAAATTATATTTGTAGCTTAAATTTAAAAAAAATATATGAAGGGAGGCTGTGTGGCCACTATCTCACCCTCCAATCATTTCACTGAAAGAAATATTTTTTATATTCAGATTTCTTTCATTCATTCATTCATAAACATCCTTTTTTACCGGCTTGGCCAGTGTAGAGGTCGATGAATAAATTTTCTCTTATTATGTTCTTCCATGCCTCTCCAATTTTTTCGCTTTGTTCCAATTCATTTTCTTTTCTCTTAGGTGTTCCTGTATGACGTCGTCCCACTTTTTTCTTCTTTTTGCCTTTGCCCATTTCCCATACTTGTTTTGCTCATTTTCTTTGATTAATATTGTCGTGCCTTTACTCCAAGTTGTTCTCTTATTACATTGTTTCTTATCTTATCTATTAGTCTTTCTCCTGCTATTTTCCTTAGTATTTTCATCTCACTGGTTTGTATTCTGTTCATTTGGTTTTTGTTTGTGCACCACGTCTCGTTAGTGTAGGCATAAATATGGCTTTGTGTATTCTCACTTTTGTGTCTATTTTTAGTCCTTTTTTACTTATTGTTGTTTTATTTAGTGCAAAATAAAGCTTCGTGTTTGATTATTCAGATATCACTGTTCCTAAATATTTATATTTTTTTACTTGTTCAATTTTCTCATTTTTATCTTAATTTCCGCATTTGTTGTTTTTTAGCTATTATCATTGCTTTTGATTTTTCTTTGTATATTATCAATTTCCATTTTTTTATTTCTTCAATTCAGACATTTAAATTGTATTGTAGATCTTCCTCGTTTTTTGATATTAATATAAGGTCAACAGCAAACGCTAAATGCCCAATGATTACGCTTTTCAGTTGATGGAATCCCCAAGTTATTTTCCTGATCTTTGTATTACAAGTTTTTATTATTTCATCCATTAATATGATAAATAAATAGGCACTTCTTGTACCCCCTTGCCTTAATCCTTGCTTTGTGACACACTCTGCTGATATTCTGTTATTTGTTCTTACATAGTTGTTCGTTGTTTTGTATAGAGTTTTTAATTTATTTTTTGTTCTTATCTGTATATTTTTCTTATTCAAATCAAATGCTTTCTTGATGTCTATAAAGCACACATATATTTTTTCATCAGATTCTATTGACCTTTCTATAAGTTATTTTATTATGAAAACTGCATCTATTGTGTTTCTTCCGGATCTGAATCCATTCTGTTTATCATACAATGTTTTTCTGCTTCATTTTTTATCCTCTTTAAAATTATAGATTCGTATATTTTCCCTGGTGTGCTCAATAGCGATATTCCTTTATAATTTTCACACAGTTTATTATCTCATTTTTTATGTATAGGTATGATTATGGCCATTTCCCAATCTTGTGGTATTTTGTTTTCTTCATTCATTAATTCTAATCCTGGTTCTCCCATATATTTAATCATCTCTGTTGTAATTTCATCATATCTTGTTTCACTTTCTTTATTGCATTCTCTAGTTCCTCTTCAGATATTTTCTCCCTTTCCACCGTTATTGTTTCCTTCTCTTCTTCTTCGCTTTCACTTTTATTTCCATTTAATAATTCTTCGAAGTATTCATTTCACCTTCCCATTATTTCTTCCCTACCTATTAGTATTTGTTTCTTCTTATCTTTTATACAGTTTATTTCTTCTTTATTTTTATTTTTTCCTTCTCTTATTACCCTGTAGAATAGCTTTTGGTTTTATCTTTAGTTATTATCCATTTTTGTCTAAATTGTTCTCAAGATCTATTATCCTTTTATTACGTTTTTGCTACTATCCTTGTAATTTATTCAAATTACTTTCTCTGTTTGCTCTTGTAGGTATTCTTTCCAAGCTTTTTTTTTCTTTCTCACTTCCTTTGTCTCTTCTGTCCACCAATCAATTCTTCTCTGCCCCTGTTTTACCCTTGTAGTTTATTAAGTTTATTTTCAATATATTCCATATTTCTTCAGTATTATAGTTCTTTATGTTTTTATCGTACTGTCGTACTCTTTTTTCCATCCATTTCTCATATTTCTTTTGTGTTTCCTCTTCTCTTAATATGTGTGCTTTGATTTTATATTTACTTTTCTCTGCCTTCTCCTTACTTTTTTTTTGTTTTGTCATCTCTTAATTTAATCTCATAACCTCTTCTTACCCTTGTGTCCATTATTATGTTGGTCAGATTCTTTGAGACTATTATAAAGTCTATTATCGACTTTTCATTTCTATTATTCTGTACTCTGGTATATTTGTAGATTTCCTTATGTTTGAATATTGTATTTATGATTATGAGATTATTTTCCATGCAGAATTCAATAAGTTTCTTCCCGTTTCTGTTCATTGTTTCTTCTCCATTTTTCCCAATTACTGTTGCGAATCTTTCTGCTTGTTTTCCCACTCTTGCATTCATATCCCCCAATATTGTTACTTCTTTATTTGTGTTCTTAACTGCATCTGTGAGTTTTTCATAAAATTGTTCTACATCTTTTATCCTTTTTGTTTTTATATAGTGGCCATCCCTCTATATATACACGCTTTATATTATGTAATATATTTTTATCATTACCTATTACATTGTTTAGGTATTTTTGAAAATCATATCATACGTCAGATATTTACTGAAAAAATATTGTTTTATATTCAGATTTTACATTCTAATAAATCTATTATTTATGATATAAGAATTGTAGGTTGTGATAGTGACTACTCGCCCACTCTACACATAAAAATAAAAATTATGTTAAACTACTGTTTTTAAATCCATTTTAATTAATAGTATTGACATAGTTACTGAATTGAAAGTAATAAAGAAAATTTGGGATTAGCTTTAGTAATATAAACAAGAACTTTGTCTGTAGTTAAAATTTAAAACATATATGTAGTGTGGGTGGCCACTATCCCACCCTCCAATCCATACATTATAAACCAGTAATCTATTGAAAAGAAATATTTTTTTTTGTATTTATCTACCTTAAATCTGACTACTTTTATAAAATATTTTCTAATACATTTCTTGTTTATGATATAATATTTAGAGGATATGATAGTGGACACCCACTCACCTACATATAGACATATAACGTCTTGTACAACTCTGCTTTAAAACAATTTATGATTATTTACTAATGAGTTTATATAAATTTTTTGTAACACCAAAACATGATCATTAGCTTGAGTAATAAAACCAACAATTCTATCTGTCGTTTAAATATAAAAATATATGTAGGGTGGGTGGGTGGCCCCTATCCACGCTATAATCCCTGCATCACATGCCAGAGATTTACTGACAGAAATATTTGTTATATACAAATTTATAAATTTTAAAGTTTTGTAATAATTCCTCATTTGTGATATAAATATTGAAGAGTGGCCATTTCATCTGAATTACATCACACATTTCTAGACCATCGAGTGCCATAAGATGACAACATACTCTAAGAACTTAAACAATTAAATCATGCACACGAATTAAAGCTAATAACTAATGTCATCACTGCATTAATCTATGTACGCGATTAAGGCGGTGATGACATTAGTTATTAGCTTCAATTCGAATGATAAACATTTGCACATAAAATCCAAAAGCAGACGTCGGCGTGAATGACTTGTTTGCCTCTAGAGAGTGAGTGAGTCACGCAGTAAATCACACCCTCGTGCAAACACGGACCATCCCTTTTATAATTGACATCGAAAACAATTTAGGTGACATCAGCGTGCAATCAGAGAAACAGCCGATGCATAAAATGGAGAAATCGGCGAGAGCACTTAGCACGGTCGGCGGAGTGTGATGAATTAATGAAATTGGGCGCCCTCCCCGAAAGCCGTGAATAAGATTTTCCACTAAATGCAACTAATCACCGGATATTAAAATCAATTCAAGGCGAAACCATTGTCTTGGCTGTAATATTTTTTTCTACCGTCGGTTACGCTTGATAACGACAATGAGGAAATCATCGGTTACACACTAACCGACAATGACGTGTTTTCTACAAAGAAAAGTAACAATGAAAAGGATTTATTTAAAAAATACTCAATTGTTCAAAAATTATAAAATTGTTCTACAAGGAAGGATAATTAGGCCTTTTCATTAATATTTTATTAAATAATTTTAATTACGCAGAATTTTGAAAAACTTAAATTAGAAAAGCAATGCTGAATTACCTTGAAAAATGAATTCAAGTTGATATAGCATATGAAACGATTATTATAATCCTTATTGATTATCCCATAAAGCGAAACCATTGACCCCTTATCGATTCCATTTCCAGGCGCATTGTATAGTGCAGGACAACGATGAAGAATTAACCACGCAATGGCATCATCATTTTTAATTGTCAGTCGGGCTTCCTAAATTTCCTTCTGCTCCCTTTTTCTTATCGCTTTAATTCGGTATTAATTGAAATCCATATGGGGCTCATCTGAAATGTAAAGTAAAACTCAAGGCACAGCGGCGAATGTCTCATGAATTTTTAATTACCGTTCTGTCTAGCGTACAGTTGAATGATACGTAACGATCGAAGATGGCTAGGAAAGGAACATAAGTAGTTTCTACATGGTCATATTTTTATACAGTTTTAAACTTTTTTTGGAAAAGTTATTTGTTTTATTTTACCAGAAAGTTTATGTTTACAAATTTTGATCATATTTTGGAACAAAAATTTTGGTCATTTGTAAATATTATAGATGCTTTATTATAAATTAAATTTAAATAATCATATTGCAATTCTTACATCAGAATAATATAGTTTTCATGTTGTGCAAACATCTAACCGCATAATCGCCAGAAAAAAAGAGCAATATCAAGGCCGTTACGTTTGGAAACCTTTCCATTATTTCCTGTCCGGCGTAGAAATATTTTCACGGTCGTTGGCACACTTTTTGCTCGCACTCGCTCCTAATTACGGCCTTAATGACACGTTTTTTCTATTTGTCTTCCGCAGAGGGAATGCATCTCCGTACACATCGGCCAAGCCGGAGTCCAAATCGGCAACGCCTGCTGGGAACTGTACTGCCTGGAGCACGGCATCCAGCCCGATGGCCAAATGCCTTCCGATAAGACCATCGGCGGTGGGGATGACAGCTTCAACACCTTCTTCAGCGAGACCGGAGCCGGGAAGCACGTTCCCAGGGCGGTCTTCGTCGACTTGGAGCCCACCGTAGTTGGTAAGTTGGTAACAAATTGTAACACACATTGTGACTAATTTTAATCATCCACAATTATTAATGCATTATGCGTTAGAGGTCACAAATCACACACAAAAAATACAAAATAGAATGAGTCAAAGAAAAAATATTAGTCATTAATCACTAGTTGGTCAAATTATGAAAACTCTAGAAAAGTAACTTTAATTTTGTTGCTTAGGCTTATATTGTTACTATCAAGAGAAAACGCATTTAAAACTTTGTATAATAAAGATGTAGAGTATTAATATGGATGATAATTTAGATTATGACAATTCCTATTTTGCAGAGCTTCAAAAGATAATGATTATTACATTTATTGGATTGATGAGGCTGATACTTGGCGAAATTGCATTATTAAATAAAAACACGACTGTTAGAGTTTTGCTTTATTCGTAGATACACTGCTGTAATTGTGGCGAAGAAAATGTAGCAGTATATCTACAAATAAAGCAAAACTCTAAAGAGTCATGTTTTTATTTAATAATTGGATTATTACATTAGTCAATAATCATTATTTTTTGAAGCTCTGCAAAATAGAACATGTCATAATCTATATATTGTCATAAATGTGCTTTCTCTTGATAGTAACTATATAACCCTAAATTCTTGCTCCTTAAGCTCCTGAAGCTCTTGAATCTCTGCAAAGTAGGAATTATCATAATCTAAATCATCATTAAATTATCATCAATATTAATAGTCTACATCTTCATTACACAGAGTTTTAAATACGCTTTCTCTTGATAGCAACAACATTAATCAAAATAAGCCAAAATTTAAGATCTCTTTAAAGAAATAATCACTTTTTACTTTAATGAAAGTAAGAAAATTATCATTTAAATAAACATTCTGATATTGATAATAAAAAAGAAATATTACAACTATTATTTCACAATACAGTGTATTTTGAAAACGTTAAAGTGTTTTATTTATTATATGATATAAGTGATAAAATAGCAATAAACGTGTAATGTTTAAAAAAAAATTAATGTTTCAAGTTTTTCCCTGCACTACAATGTTTAGATTAATGACCAGAAATAGACTTGAATAAGCTTGAAGAGGATTATAAATATACTTCCGTCCTTATTAATATTATATTTTTATCTTAATTACTTAGGGAAGATGTTTATTTACATCCTCTTTGCAATATTACACAAAACAGATCAATAAACAAAAACTATACCAAACTTGGAGAGACGGTCTTTATTACCTAATTTCCTTACCAACAGTGACTGGATAAAATATACAGGTTTGTTGCCTGATTAAATATTTACATTTTTTTTTTTCACTGAACTGGCGCACGATAGCCAGAAATAAATTTCCCCACAGCGAACTCAATATCGGACATGATGAAAGTATCACAATCACGATTAGACATGCGATACGTTTAATGTGTGTGTGTGTGTCTAGATAAATTATTCATCCCTCTGTTCATGTTACACTTTATGCATTCGTGGAACCCAAACAAATTTCAAGGTGTAATTTTGCTTTAATGGATTTGTAATCAGGTTTGTGTTCATGTGTATGCAGATACTAAATAGTTTTAACTATTAAATTTGACCTATTTTAGAAATTATTTTTTAATCCTCAACCAAAGTATTTTTTGCAAATTTTAAAGTATTATAAAAATAAATTCTTATGAACTAATATTTTTTTCAGATAGGTACATTTTCAAATGTTTTAGAAAGTTTTCAATGTTTTTTCAACTCTGAATTCAAATGTTTTAAGCAAATTTTAACCATTTTTAGAAAATGTACTAGTCTTTAATTTTCAAATATTATTTTTCTTTTTGTAAAATTTTACTTATTTTAAGCAAATTTTAAACTATTTTTAGAAACTTTTCAATTGTTTGCTCTTAAGAAATTACCAATTATTATTAATCAAAATTTTAGAAAATATCTAATAATCTTTAGCAAATTTTGAATATGTATAACTCTTTCAAAAAATCAATTGTTTCTTCCTTTGATTTTTTAAATTGCTTATCAATTTTTGTAAACTGTTAACAAAACATTTTTACTATTTTCTTCTTTCTAGAAAATTGTTTATTTATCTTTTTATAAAAGCTTTAATTTGATGTAAAATTTAAACATTTCTGCTAGAAAATCTTTTTTTTAGAAAATTTTAGAAACTTTAGCTGTTTATATTCATTTTTTTAATGTTACTCTAACTTCTTATCAATTGTCTATTGTTTTATTTTTGATAATTTTTTTAAATTGTTTCATTTTATTTAGAATGTCCAGCAAATTTTTAATTTGATTGCCAAAAGTTCAAATTTTAAACTGTTCTTGGATCTTAAAGATTCAATTCGTGGTACATTTCGATATTAAGAAATAAGAAAACACTTTTTATAAAAAAATAGTATAAAAAAGTAAAAAGATTTTCTTTATTCTTAAAATCAACTGTTTCTTTTTTATACAACTTCCATGTTAAAATTGTTTTGTAATAGTTCAACTTTTTAAAGTGAATTTGAATCTTTTCTCAACTGTTTCTTTTTAAAAATTAGAAAAACACGAAAACACTTCTTTTTAGAAAACGATATTTGTTTTTTGGGTTTCGTGAAGAGTATATCAATATAAATAACATGTTGTATTGTTTCTTCACACTTTATTGTTTATATCTTTTTACAAACTTATAAATTGTTTTTGTTTTACATATAATCAACTAATTTTGGAAAATGTCAACTATTATTTAGCAAATTTAAAATTTTTAATTGTTTCAAAAAACCAATTGATTCTTCAATTATTTTCATATATATTTTCCAATATTTTTTGTAATATTTCACTTTTTTAGGCAAAGTTAAAATACTTTTTACAAAATTTTTAATTATCTCTCAGCAAATTTTATTTTTTTGGCATATTTTCAACTGTTGTTTTTAAGCAATAAAAAAAGTTATTTTCTTAGAAATTTTCAACTGTTTTATTGTTTTTAGGAATTTTGCAATTTTTTATGTAATATTTAAGCAACATTTTCAATTTTTAATAAAGATTTCTCCATTGATTTTTAGATTGTATTAATTTTTTTTGTAATATTTCAGCAAAATTTTCAATTATATTTTTTTTTTCAATTTTTAACAAAGATTTCTCCATTTTATTTTTTTATTATTTTGTTTGTAATATTTCAGCAAAGTTATTAATTATCTTTTTCTTTCAACTTTTAACAAACATTTTTCCGTTGTTTTTTAGAATTTAATAATTTTTCAAACGTTAATTATTAAAATCAAATATTAAACAACTTTATAGAAAAATTTTATTTCTTCTTACTAAATTATCCTTTTTTGATAAATTTCAAACAAAGCAATCTATTAAGAAAATTTCAACTGTTTTTTACACATTTTAAACTGTTTAAAAACTTTTTTCATTATTTCATGGCTTTTAGGTATTTAAAATTTTGTTTTTGTAATACAATTATATTTTTTTAAATTTTAAACATTATTTTGTTTTTCACAATTTATTTAATTTTTTTGTAAAACTTAAACTGTGTTAAGCATTTTTTTTACTATTTCCTCTATTTTACAATTTTTTATGAGTTATTTATAGTATTTTTTCTGTAAAATTTCAACTGTTTTAATAATTTGATAACCTGTTTAAATTTTTTTTCTGTTTCTTCTTATCAAATGATGAATTTTTTTTTGATGAATTTCAACTGATTTTAAGTTTTTTATTTAGAAAATTATTCAAAATATTTTCAACTTTATTAAAATTTAAACTACTTAAAGAATTCAATTTCTATTCTTTTATTAAGTATTTTTCAACAATCTTTTAATACATTTTCAACATTTTTTATTGTCCCTTTAAAATTTATTTTTTATTTGTAAAACCTCAACTCTTTAAACAAATGTCAATTTTTTAAAACATTTTTCTTAATTTTTGGATTTTGTATAAAAAATTTTCGAATTTTTTATATTTGTTTTTTTCATAAAATTTTAGCAGTTTTGACAGTTCAAACGTTTTTAGAAACATTTCTTCTTGTTAATTTAAAATGTCTATTTTGGCCTATTTTTAACTGTTATTAAGCCTTTTTCAAGAAAAATTTCTTTTCATCTACGAATCTTAGTAAGACTCATTGTTATACATATAGATATATAATTCAATTTCGTATTTATAATTTCATCAGTCTTCTATGAATTTTAAATGTCACGTTTCATTTTTAAAACAATTTTTATAATTTTTCAAAGATTTTTTTAACAATTTTTTATAATATATATATTGTTATTTTTTATAAATTAATCGTTTTTTTGTAATACATAAACTGTGATAATTGTTGCGCCCGTAACTACGTGGTAATTCATGATATAAACTTTAACTCTTTTAAGAAAATTTTCAACTTTTTCAACAAATTTATTTTGGGGATTTTTCAATTATGTTTTTGTAATATATCAACTGTTTTAACAAACTTTTTAATAAGTTTGACTGTTTCTTCTAATTAATTTACCTCTTTTAATCTTTTTTAAAAACAAAATAATCATCCTTCTACAAATTTTCAAATTTACTGACAAATTATCAGCTATTAAAAAAGTACCGCTTCTTCTTTAAAACAATTTCCATTGCTATCGTAAGAATTTTTAATGTTTTTATTAGAATTTAATCTTTTTTTTAACTGTTTTTTTTAGCAAAATTTTAAATTTTGTTTTTATTTTCTTCTTTTTATTACATAAAATGTTTTGTACTTCTTTTCACAAGTTTTCAAATTTGAATATTATCGTTTCTTCTGTTGTCTTTTTTAATTACAAGTTATTTTGTGTTAATAATCAATTGTTTTAAGTAAATTTTGCTCTGTTTTTTTTTTAAATAAAATTTTAAGTGATTTCTTCTTAGCAAATTATGAATTCTTTGGCCATTACTTTATAGAACATGTTCAAATGTATTACTTAGCATACTATGAACTGTTTTTGTTTGTAATTTTTTTAAATATTTCTAACCTTTTTATTTTCAAAACAGTTTTAAACTAGTCTCAGTGAATTTTCAATTATTTTTTGCATATTTTTCACTGTTCTAATTTTTTAAAATTTTATTCTTAAGCAATCATTATTTTCCAAGAGATCTTTCTTTTTGTGAAAATCCAACAGTTTTTAAGCAAAATTTAAACTGTTTTAAGGCCATTTTCGACTGTTTCTTTTAAGCATATTATCTGTTTTACATATTAAAAAAAATAACTATTTTTTTCTTAGTATAATATATTTGTAAACATTTTTTTCTACAAGATTTTGACCTACACCAATCAATAAAACATCGAGTCAGCGTACTCTTGACCTACCTCAATCAATTAATAATTGAACTAGCGTACTCCCGACCTACCTTAACATATATTAACTTAGGCCAGCGTATTGATAATACGTCAGACTAGCGTCCTCTTGACCTACCTCAATGAACTACGTTTTGACGCTCATTTAACGCGATTTAAATAGTCTAATATTATATCTTAATTTATAATTTTCTATATTTGATAGAAATTACAGATGACAAATGATATATATGACATAAGATTATAGATTCAGATAATAGAACTCTGATGACATATAACATATGACAGATGATAGATAACAACTGGAAAACGACATAAATATGATATCTGCTTGATAATAAATTAGATTTAGGCAAATGGATTAATTGAAAACCTCAAACTCACTAAATGCGAGATTTCTTTTATTTATTATAAATTATTTTTACTGAAATCATTTTGATACATTTTGTTTTTACGACTCTCAGCAAAAAGAGATTTTCTTAATTATTCGCCTCGTTACAGAATGTTATAATTGAATCCATTGTTTTCTTTAAACAGTACATAATTGAACAAATGGTTATTTGATGTTAGTTACATAAAATACTTAATCTAAATTTGTAATGAATATTAAAACTATTTATAAATATCCTGCCGCTACTTTTTTAAGTGCAATTAGTTTTCTTACTCTACTTCCAACAACGCACTCGAAAGCTTATTATAACTCCTCGAGTGCACTCGAGCCCAATAACCGCTCCTCGAAGTACACCATAAAATCAAGTGTAAACCACGATTACTGCTACCGTGCGGCCATTACATAGGGCCATTTGTCGCGATAAAAAAAAGGGAACAGAATTATTACAAAATCACCATCACAAGCCGACCGTGCATAATGATGGGATGCGGACCAAAACAAAACAAAAACGAAATAAAACGAGCAACGCGTAACACAAAACGATGAGTAAAAACTAACGATAATTTGTGGACCGGTGAGGCGTTAAATTGTGCCCGTCTTCATTCGAACGCAACATTAAACAAACCAACGTTTTGTGAGCACTTATGATTTCCTGTAATTGGATTTGTGGCGGCAAAAAAAAAATTAAGGGGGCTTTCGCCGCCGGAGAGATGGGATTTCCTGTAAGTGTGAGAGATGATGATTACGTGCTGGTGTCAAGGTTCTGAGTTTATACAATGTACTTAATGTAACTGTACAATTTATGAGAAAATATGTATGGGTGTACGTGCTAAGAATAAGTTTGAATTCAATTTTAGAAGCTTGGAATGGGATTGAAAGTAATAAACCATCACTTAGGCCTAAATTAAGGTAAAAATAATGTTAAATAGAAAGAAAAGAAAGAAGAGACTCTCAGTATCTACCAGAAACAATGGTTAGAATGGAAGATCACAGCAGTTGCATGAACTCCACCCAGCTTCATACATTCAAAATGTTTGTATGCTTTATATAATATTTTTGTATTTTCTTATGTATTGTGTTGAAAAGGAAGCTAATGTCTAATAAACAAACATAAAATTCGTTAAATATTTAAGTATGAAACTCTTTGGTTGAGAATTTACAGAGATTTTAAGATCGAGCATGCAACAATTGTTTAGATACACAGTGGCTTCATCAGGCATATAAAAAGTTATTTGTGGCGAAATAATTGTGACATTAAAAATTTGTGTAAATTCTCAACCAAAGCATTTCATTTACCACATATATAATGTAATTTTGTCAAGTAACAGCCTCCTCAATTCAATATTACCTTTGACATGGTATTGAGCTGAAAGTAGTTTAGAATAAAGCAAAACTAGTGAACACACTCGCCAAGTCTCTAAATCTTTCAAAGTAAAATTATTGATTAAAAAAATGTATAAATATAATAACCTTCTCTACTGAAATTTTTTCCTGAATATGAATATTTTCTATCGTTTTTGGAAAAAAAAAACACTAAAATATATACAAAATTATACATATATATCTGCATTGTCCTTCAGCAGTTGTATTATATTTAGATTTTTATTAAAACTTTGATGCATCCAATTTTCTACTCTTTAATAATTTACAAAACCGAATATGTAAAACATGAATCGTGCAAGCGTGTGACACACATTTCGGCACGCACGCCACGTAATTCGGCTAATGCTTTTTAACAATAATAGGAGATTATTTAACCATTACATTCCGAAAAAAACAACTTTATAATTGCAGAGGAGCGTAGCTGTTTTTTTTTTTTCGTTTTTATTTAATGGAAGGCTTCCACAGATGGAATCCGGCGCTTAATTGGTGCCACCAATGAGCAGCACTATTCATGACTCTTATCCATTTCTTTTTTTCGCCTTATTATGAATTAGTCTAATTGCACGAATGGCGTAATACAGAGGAGCCGGTCCGACAAAATGGATTAGGGCGACAACGAGCCTTTTTTACGACGCTTTTGAGTGTGGATAATTAGCAAACGCCGAAAGACATTATCTTTTACTGCGTGCGTTTTGATGTACTGTTGTTCGTAATGACGCTTGAGAAATAGAATTAGTTTGTGACATGAAAACGCCAGTGTTTTACTGAAGACAAATCTGATTATTAGCAGATTATATACTAAATTTAGCACGTATATTACTATTTTTTTAATGATTTTAATTTTTTTAGTTAGATATCGTCGTTTATAAATTAAAAACTGGAGGGTGAGGTACTAGCACACATCCACCCTACATATACAATGAAACTCAAACTACAAAAGTACTTACAAAAATAATAACATAACTTACAGAATATTGGCATTTGTTTAAGGAAACTAAAACAATTACAGGGGTGAGAGAGCCAATGAAACTGTCGGGTGTGAGGGTGGCCTTTATCCCACCTTCCTGAATAGAATTTAGTCAAATTTATGGCAAATTTAACAAGTGCAAATAATAAAAAGCGGTTTCCTCATAAAATAATAAAAAGATTAATTTTGTAGTAAAATGTATAATTAGTACTTAGTAAAACAATTGTGTATGATCATTAGGTTATAGGGTGGAATAGTGGATATCCTCATGTACAATGAAACTTAAGCTATGGCAGTCCTTTTAAAATTATTAACATATAGAGAATTTTTGATTTTTTTTTTTTGAAAACTAAAGCAGTTATAATAATAATAGTACCGATTATGGTGGGTGTCTTCCATTCCACCCTACAACTTATAGATCATAAACGAGTGTTTTGTTAAATACAATATTTTTAGAGATCTAAAGCATTTATTGATTTTAGACAAGTGTTTTTATGAATACAAATTTAATTTAGAAATGATTTGTTCTAAATTTAGTTCTTAAATATCTCCCTTTTTATTTTTTATTATAAGAAATCCGCGTTAATAAAAACTGGAAGGTAGAACAGTGGATACCCACCCACCCTACATAAACATTAAAAGTTACAACAGTGCTTGGAAATATTAACATCATCTTCATCAACACTACATTTGTTTCAGGGAACTAAAGCAATTACAGTGCTTATAATACCAAATTATATGGAGGGTGGGTGCAAGGCCGCGCCAAGCCTATTTGACGCCCTCGGGCAAGTCAGCCTTATGACGCCCAACACACCCCTAAAATAATTAATAAATCTGATTCAATAGAAATGAGAGCAAAATTTTGAAGACGTTTTTGAGACATTGATGATCTTAGATGCTTTTTGATAAGTTTCAGTTTTGAGAAAGATCGTTCCACAGTCGCTACAGAAACAGGCATAGTTAACAAAATACGTAGTGCTGTAGTAGTGTTTGGAAATGCATGATATAAATTGTTTTTACTAATATAATTTAATGTCTCATTTGAAGACCTAATCTCTGGGCCAAAATTTTGTAAAAACTGCAATTCTTGCAATAATTCAAGACCATTTATATCGCGTTCATTTTTTTTTCTTTATGTACTAAAATATTTTCTAATTCGATGCATCATTTCAACTGCTCACTTTCTGTGTACTGAGAAAATTTTGAAATGACGTACAAAAAATTAAAATTATTTGAATAAGTTGATAATAATTGAACCTTTCTTGTACAGATTGTATGGTCATATCTAATACACTATTGAAGCAGTTAACTTTAAATTTTAGTTCTTCGCTCAAAATTGTTTCGTCATCAACTGAACTGCTTTTTAATTTTTCTTGCTCTTAAAGAACCACTATTTTCGAACTTTGCTTCAACATCTAATAGAGAAATAACTTCCTTAGCATCGACTAGTAAATCAGAAAACCCTCTATTCGATCTATAGTTTTTAAAATAATCATTTAGTATTTTCAAACTCGAGCAGGCTTCTGATATATTTTTGCACTGTAACATTTTGCTTGTAATGTTTACTTTACTTAAAATATTGTATCACATAAGCAATGTGTAAATAAACACAAATTGTTTTCTTTTTCTTCCTAAAGCAGTGGTTAAGTTTTTTGCATTATTATCAAATAAATTATTGCGGTTAAATTCCATAGGTGTTTTTTAGGACTGACCATCGATTGATTGAGGCAGAACAAAAATTAAAAATGTCCTCAACAGTTGAAAAAAAAATGTACACACAAAATATTGGATTTTTCAGCATCGTTTACAACTAGATTTAAACTATTATTACAACAAGGGACAAAAAATGCTCTTGAATTTATATCAAGAATCTTTTTTGCAAACTATTATATTATGCTTTCATCGCATTTAGATTTACGAATCGAATGCAAACTGACATTTGCTCTTGATGACTACTATCGGAGGTGCAATCCAGTATAATCGAAACATATTTTGACTGTGTAACATAATTTAAAATATGTTGCTTATGTTTAAGATTATTACTTATCAAATTGATTATTTCATTTTGTCTCCAAGATAATGAGGCATTTTAATGTTGTGTATTTGCACTCTTTTAGTATGCTCAGCCATTATGGAATCAAATTTAGCTAGCATTTCTATGCATTTTAGAAAGTTTCCGTTTTTTTTCAAAGTGTTTATTATCTCTACCGTGGAATGCTAAGTTTTGTTGAGACAGAAACTAGATAGTGCAAAAAATCCTTTCAACGTTGGCGTTCCAATATTTAGTTTCCAAGTTCAATACATTTTGAGTAGCAAAATAGATGGTTGTATTCGATTTCAAATGACTAAGTAAATCGAACCATTTTTTAAAATTTTCTTTATCACTAAAACCGTTTTCATCACTTAATTGAGCCATTTTTAATGAATTTTAAATGGTAAATATTTTGCAACAGAAACAAAATATTTATTTTTTTTTTGATTTTGAGTAAAGTTTAATTTTTCTGAATTTTGTAAAACACGAATTAAATGCATGGAAGAACATTTTCTACCAGATTTATCTATAGGATAATCATTAAGTTCGTTTTGGTAAAGAGTATGTCCGTTTTCTACTAAACTTTGAATTTGAGAAGAAGAAAATTCATTTGACCATAAACCTGGATTGTCAGGAATACAAGTAAACTCATCTTTGCTAAGTTCAATTTTTACAGTTGGAATAGTAGTAGCAACGGGAATAGTGAGGTTTTCAAAAATTTCGTCTCTGATTTTTGACGGAAGTGGATTCTCCGTCTGTATACTGACTGTGATTTGTTCATATTTTTTAAAAAGTTTCTAAATCTTCTTCGCGTTTTCTTTTTTAAGAAGGTTTTGATGGCCAGAAGTTTTTTTCTTTTTCTCTTCAGGCATCTTCTGAAACGAATGTTAAATATTCAAAAAAGCTCGCGACTTATGAGGAAGCAGTCAAACAAGTTTTTTTATATACACAAAAGAATAAAAATATATGTTACAAAGGGCGCCTTACCTTTAACCTATAGATAATACAAAAGTATGTTGCTGAATAAGAATTTGAAGATTTTGGCTGAATTTAGCACATACATATTTTTTTATTATAAAATCTCGTTTAAAACTTAAATACTGGATAGTGCAATAGTTATTTGTACTAAATTTAGTACTTAAATATCTCTGATTTTGACTTTTTGAAATTATGATTAAGAAACCGTGTTAAAAACTGGAAGGTAGAATAGTGGACGCTCACCAACCCTACATAAACATTGAATCTTAATTACTACAGTGCTCAATATTAACATCATCTTCACCATCCTTGCCTTTTTTTTGGGGAACTAAAGCAATTACAGTGCTTATAGTATCAAAGGATATGTAGGGTGGGTAGATAATACACAAGTGTATTTTTGAATATAAATTTAATTAAAAGAAGATTTGTGTTAAACTTAGCACATACAGTTCTATCATTTCAAATATGTTTATTAGGAAATCTTGATTGTACCAATGTATATATAAGGTGGGTAGGTGTCCTTTATTTCACCCTCCAACTTATAGATCATAAACGAGTATTTTGCTAGTTAATATAAATTTAATCCTTCAAAGATTTGTACTAAATTTTGCGCAAAAATTCGTTTCCCTTTATTAATAACTTATAGATTAATAACTTAAAAACTGGGAGGTATATTACTAATAGTACCAAAGTATACGGAGGGTGGGCGGTTGGCCTCTATCCCACCCTCCAACCTTTTGATAATACACATACAAGTGTTTTGTTGAATGCAAATTTGTTAAAAAGAAGATTTGTGTTAAATTTAGCGCATATAGTTTTATCCCTTCAAATATTTTTATTAGGAAATCTTGTTTATAACTTAAAATCTGAAGGATGGTATAGTAGCCACCCACCCAAACTACATATAATATAAAATTTAAACAGTGCTTATGAAAATTATTGAAATATCTACAGACTCTCTGCATTTGTTTTAGGAACCCAAAACAGTTGCAGTGGTGATTGTATATATTTGGGGTGGGGGTTCTTATCCCATATTCTATCCTACAGATAATACACAAGTGTGTTGTTGATTGCAAATTTAATCAAACGAAGATTTGTGCCAAACTTTGCACATAAATTTCTGCCTCTTTAATATTTTTCATTAAAAAATTGATAGATGGGAGATTGACCAACCACCCACCCTATCTATATAATGAAATGTAATCTACAATAGTGCTTATAAAATTATTTAATTATCTACAGAATTTCTGTATTTGTTTAATGTAACTAAAGCAGTTACACTGGTGATTATACCGATTTATATGTAGGGTGGGTGGGTGGCATCAGTTTCACCCTCAAACCTATAGACCATAAACGAGTTTTTTGCTAATGACAAATTAAACCCTTAAAAGAATTGTATTAAATTTTGCACAACAATTGTTCTCCCATTATTAATAACTTATGCTGTTAACCAGCTTAAAAACTAGAAGGTATATTACTTATAGTACGAAAGTATACGGAGGGTGGTCGGGTGGCCTCTATCCCACCCTCCAACATATTGTTAATACACAAGTGTGTTGTTAAATGCAAAATTGTTAAAAATAAAATTTGTGTTAAATTTAGTGTATATAGTTCTATCCTTTCAAATATTTTTATTAGGAAATCTTGTAAATAACTTAAAAACCTTACATATAAAATAAAATTAAAGGTACAACAGTGCTTATAAAATTATTTAAATATATATTTTTTTTGTTGAATGCAAATTTAATCAAACGAAGATTTGTGCCAAATTTTGCACATAATATTCTGTCTCTTTTTCATTAGAAAATCTCGTTTTTAACTTAAAAATTGAAAGATGGGAGAGTGGCCAACCACCTACCCTACCCATATAATGCAATTTAAGCTACAACAGTGCTTATAAATGTATTTAAACATCGCAGTTCTTTACTGGAACTAAACAGTTACAGTGGTGATTGTACCAATGTATATGTAGGGTGGGTGGGTGGCCTCTGTTCCACTGTCCACTTTTATGGATCGTTTGACTGCGGTTTTGGAGATTCCGCAGGAGAGTTCCGGACCAATTACTGCTTTTGACGAGCCTTGTTTGGCCAGTTCGTCTGCTTTGTCATTCGACGGATGTCCTCCGTGTCCTGGGACCCATGTTATTGTTACTTTTTTTGTGACAGCCAAGTTCATTAAGGGCACGTATACAGTCCCACACTAGCTTAGATTCGACCAGTATGGAGCTTAGTGCTCTTAGTAGCGCCTGGTTGTCGGAGAATATAGCAATTGACCTACTTTTGGTGTCTTGTCTTGCTATTTCTCTTAGGCAGTGGTGAAGAGCTATCGCCTCTGCTTGAAACACCGTGGTGTCCTTGGTGAGACTGACAGAAATTTTTGTCTCGGGTTTTGTGCCGTATATACCTGCTCCTACCCCTTTGTCGGTCTTTGAGCCGTCCGTAAACCAGCATGATTCTGCTTTGATAGGTTGGCCTTCGACCCAGTCTTCTCTTTGCGGGATTAGTACCTTGTATTTCTTTTCGAAATTGTATTTTTTCACCATGGCATCATGGATCGCGTTAGTCTTCAGCTCGTCCTCTAGCCGTTGGTGTTTTTCGTTTTTCTGTGTGATCGGATTATGGGCGCCTGTCCTTGCATCAGTCTGTATGATACGTACCTGGCTTCTCCTTGAATGAAGATGTGTAATGGTGGTATGTTCAAGATGGCTTCTAGGGCTACTGTTGGGGTGGTGCTTATGGCTCCTGTTGTACTGAGACATGCTAGTCTTTGTGTTCTGCTCAGGAGTCCTATCGCCCCCTTTTGGCTTGTCCTAGTTCACCACACCACTGCTCCATAGGCTATCATGGGTCTTATCACCCTATTGAATAGCCTTCGTAAAGCCATAGAGTCATTTTAGAGTTTAGTCCCCATTTTTTCCCGCACATTCTGCGATACCTGCCCAATGATATTGTTGCTTTTTTGGTGGCTTTTTTGTGTGGTCTCCACTTCATTTTGGCGTCAAAGGAAATCCCCTTCGTAGGGGAGGCAAAGTACCTAGAAGTACTTTGCCTCCCCGTACCTAGAAGTACTTTGCCTCCCCTACAAAGGGGATTTCCGTACCCCCGAGCTTCAGTGGCTTTAGGCCTTGCAATGCTCGTCTTTTTGTGAATACGACAATTTGTGTTTTTTGTGGATTGATTGTCAGTCGCTTCTGTTTGCACCAATTGTCTACTATATTTAGGGCTCTTTGTGCTCGCTCCGAGACAACTCCCGAGAACCGGCCCCTGATGACAATGGCTAAGTCATCCGCGTACCCTGGGCAGTGGATATCCTCTATGGACAGTTTTCCTAGAAGGTCATCTACTAGTGTAGCCGATAGCAGTGGAGATAGCACTCCTCCTTGTGGGCAGCCTCCCCCTGACTTAGCCTTAATGGTATGGCCCCCAAAAGTGGATATGATTGTCCTTTTCTCTAGGCTGGCCTTGATCCATTAGCAAAGGCTTGGCGGGACTCCTTTCCTTTATATCCCCATGCCAGGCAGGCTTTGAAGATTTTTGACAGGTGCGGCACCAATTCCTCTATGCCCATTTGTTAATCCCATCCGGTCCCGCGGATGGCCCATTTAATTTTAGTGGGTCTTGTGACCTCCGTAGCTAATCTCCAGTCCTTTCGGTCGAGCTTTTAGGTCTTTGGCTGGGATTGTCTGGCTTGTTATGTTCTGCCAGAATTGCTGAGGCTGGAAAGTGGACTTTTAATAGTTCCTTGAGACTTTCCTCTATTGTTTCTGTGTAGGTTCCTTCCGGTTTCTTGAGGAAGCCTACCTATTTGGCAGCACTGCCGTCCTTAGCCAGGACTTTTTGAATTCTTGAACATGCCGGAGTGTCGTTAATCTACTCGCAGAACTTCCTCCACGAGTCCCTTTTGGCTTTTCGGATATATTGAGTGAGGTACCCCAGTCCTGGTTGTTTTTGGCCCTATTGAATAGCCTTCGAACCACCCTCTAACCTATAGATTAATACACAAGTGTGTTGTTGAATGAATATTTTATCAAAAGAAGTTTTGTACTAAATTTAGCTATATAGTTCTGTCCATTTAAATATTTTTATTAGGAAGTCTTGTTTGTAATTTAAATCTGGAGGGTGAGATAGTGGCCATCCACCACATATATACATATATAATAAAAAATTAACTACAACTCTGCTTATAAAATGATTTAAATATGTACAGAATTTTCGCATTATATAAGAAAATCGTCATTTATAGTTTAACAACTGATGGGTGGGATAGTAAACACCCACCCAACCTACATATACAAGGATATTTAAGCTAAAACAGTGCTAATAAAAGGATTAATTAACCAAGTACTTAATTAATCCTTTTATTAACATAAAAATATTTCACCACGGGTTAAGTGAGAATTTAATTAATCACTAAAACAGTGCTTTTAAATTTAATAACAACATCTATAAAATAACTTTTTTACCGATGTATATGTCACTTGGGTAGGTATCTTCCATTCTGTTTTCCAACCTATTGATCTTGGACGTGTGTTTTACTGAATACAAAAATAATTTAGAAAAAAAATTGTACTAAATCACTATCTCACTCTCCAACCTATAAATAATACACAAATGTGTTGTTGAATGCAAATTCAAGCGAAGATTTGTGCCACATAAATTTCTGTCTTTAATATTTTGAATTATAAAATCTCGCTTATAACTTAAAAACTGAAGGGTGTGATTGTGAACACCCACCCTACATGTATAATGAAATTTAACCACGACGCAACTTATAAATTTATTTACATATCTACAGAATTTCCGTTTTTGTTTAATGGAACTAAAGTGGTTACAGTGGTGATTGTACCAATGTATATGTAGGGTGGGTGGGTGGCCTCTGTTCCACCCTCCAACCTATAGATCATAATCGAGTGTTTTTCTTATTATAAATTTAATTCTTAAAAGAATTGTACTAAATTTTGACAAAAACGTCTCTCCTTTTATTATTTTTTCTAATTTAAAAACCGTGTTTAATAACTTAAAAACTTGAGAGTAGAATAGTGGACCCCCACCCACCCTACATATATATTTTAAACTTAAACTACAACAGTGCTTAAAAAATTATCACCATCTATGGAATCCCATGCTATTGATTTAGCGAACTTTATGTAGGTGGGTGGGTGGCCTCTGTCCCACCCTTCAATATATAGATAACACACAAGTGTGTCGGTGAATAAGAATTTGAAGATTTGTACTAAATTTAGCGCATACATTTCTGTTTTTTTTTTAAATATTTTTTTTTTAATGAAATCTCGTATAATACTTATAAACTGGAGAGTATATCACGAAACTTAAGCTAGAACAGATCTTATAAAATTTTAACATTTACAAGATTTCTGCATTTAGGGTGGGTGGGTTTTCTCTCTTCTACCCTCTAACCTGTAAATTACTAGTGTTTCGCGTAATAACAATATGAAATCAAAGCATGTACAGAGATAATAGTATATGTCGGGTCGATGGGTGGCCTCTATCGTATCCTCCAACCTTCTGATCTTAGACGAGTGTTTTGCCGAATAGAAATTTAATTTGGAGAAGATTTGTACTTAATTTAGAACTTAAATTCCTTTCTTTTTGTTTATTATTATTATTATTAAGAAACCATTGTTAATAACCTAAAAAATGGAAGGTAGAATATGGGCACAACAGTAATCAGCAGTGATCTAGTGGGGTAGAGAGCCTGCTTACGGGCCACAAGCCTGGGTTCGAATCCGGGCGGTGGATTTTTCTAAGGAAGAATTCGCCGTTCAGATCCATGGATGTTTGTGGATGTCCTTCATTTCATATATATGGAATATTAAATACTTTGAAAAGTCGGTCGTGTCTGAATAGCCAAGTTGCTTAATACATTTCCCTCTATCATTCACCACCCTTACATTTGTTTTAGGTAACTAAATTCAGTGCTTATAGTACCAAAGTATATGTGGAGTGAGTGGGTGGCCTCTATCCCACACAAGTGTATTGTTGAATGCAAATTTTATCAAAAGAAGATTTGTGCCAAATTTTGCACACAAATGTATGTCTTTAAATATTTTTCATTAGAAAAACCCATCCTACATATATTATGAAAATTAAGCCACAAAAGTGCTTATAAATTTATTAACAACTACAAGTTTTTTGCATTTGTGTAATGGAATAAAAGGTTAAGTTACAGTGATTATTGAATGTATATGTATGTTGGGTGGGTGGCTTCTATTCTACCCTCTAACCTGTAAAGCAGGAGTGTTTCGCTTAATAAAAATTTAATCACGAGCAGATTTATATCTAATTTTAATTTTATAAATATTTATTAAAAAACATCGCTTATAATATAACAACTGGAGGGTGGATAGTTGCCATTCATTTTGCATTTGTTTATTTATTTATATTTCACTTTACAATATCCTGATTATATTATTATCTAAAAATTATAAAAAATACATAAATAATTACTAAAACTTTGGTCACAGGACTTGCGGGCGGAGTTTACTATGTGTTCTTCCACTCTGATCCCTTCTTCTGCTTCATATGACGGAATTCTTTTGTACTGAAGTTTTTTGGCCACACAAGGAATATTTTGGCTATTGCTGGCGTATTTATGTGGATCTCTTTTTATGATATTTAATTGTCATATTAGTGACATTTAGAGAAATAAAAAAAGTTTCTCTATGCCACTCTCCACCCTATAGATAATACGCAAGTGTGTTGCTAAATAAAAATGTTATCAAGAGATTTTTGCTAAATTTAACACATAATTTGCTTTCTTTAAATTTCAATGGACAAATTAAAATAATTTTTAATTATTACTTCTCCTTTCTTAGCAAATTCTTAACCGGTTTTTCATTGTTTTTACTCTTTTGTGAAATTACAATTGTTTCTATAATAATAACATTTAATTTCCGACCTTTTACCATTCTTTTAAATTTCATATAATTTTTTTTTAATTTAATGTTTTCTATGAATATATGCAACGATTTCTAAACAATTTGACGAATAAAGCATTAATAACCTTCTTTCACAATTTTATTCATCAAATTAATAATATAATAATATTTTTAAACATATTTTTAAATGTTTTTTTCCTAAGCAAATTTTTAAAAGAGCGGAAATATTTTGATTATTATTAATACAATTTCTTCTCTTTTAATTTCTTTTAAAAAATGTCCTGTTTGCTAGCAGCTTTAAATTTTTAAACTTCATAGATTTCTAGGAATAATTTTAACTGTTATTAAAAAATATTTTTAAGTGTTTAATAGATTTCAGTATTGTTTTTTGAGCTTAATTTTTTATATTTTTTTGTTTAACTTCAATTGTTTCAAACATAATCAAGCATAATTTATTGGGATAGGTCATGGGTACGTTAACTCAAATAATGTTTTTTTTTGTATTAGGTCAAGAGTACGCTAGCTCAAACGATTATTCCTTATGGCTGGTCAAGAGTATGTTTGGTTATTGCATAATTTATTGAGATATGTCAAGAGTATGCTAAATGAACTAATGGTTTATTGTAGTAGGTCAAGAGTACGCTGGCACGAATAATTATTGCTCTTAGTAAGTTAAAAGTATGCTTGATTAATACGTAATTTAGTAATTGATTACTTTTGAGGCGTGATACATCTTGGAAAAGTAACAAAAACGCTTACTTTGTTTGGTTAAGTAATAAATTAATTGAAGTAATGATTTATCCCACTATCCCTTACAATAATTATTATAGTATTAGCAAGTAAAAATTTGTATTTAGGAATTGAATGATATCCAGTAGTTTACAGTAGTCATATAATAAACTCTTCTTTCGAGCACTTTTCTCTGGCGACGTGCAGACATTCCTCCAGTCAGCAATAAGCGCCAACGCTCCGAAGGAGCTGATTAATCTGCCGCTGTAGATGAATCATCGGTTAAACCTCTCCACTTCTCTCGGTTCGACACCATTGAACTTGATTTGCATGGCATTTCGCGGCCGCCGTAATTTATTTTTTACGATCGACTGATTTCGATATTAACGACCTCAACGTATAACGACTCCTCTATTCGGAGTTTATTAAACTAATCGGCTCTGATTTACTCAAAGCTATATCATAAAGATAAGGCGAATTAAACGACAATAAAAACGAATCTTAGAAATAAATTAAGTTCTTGTCATTAACATAGATATTTAGTAGTAAACATGATGCTTTAATCACTAAGATTGTTAAAAAGCACTGAAAGTTTCAGTCTGAAACTTTTCTTCACACTTTTATTTAAATCCAGATATATATTTTGAACATAAGGTGAATATAAATAAAAGTACGAAGAAACGTTTTTAATGCTTTTTTTTTTATAAATTGTGATTATCTTTACATAATACATCAAATAAAGATTATTTAGTTTTCAATATCTAAACTCAGTAATTTTACACTAAGTTTCGGGTTCAATAAATATGATGATATTGATAAACCCTGATAAATTTCGGGTTTAGCAATTATGATAATATTGATAAACCATTGATAATGAGTTCATAGTACTAGAAATGTACAAGTGGTATTAATAAAATGAGTGAAGTAAGGAATTTTATTTCGTTCATCACAATAGAGTAATTTTAATTGAATTATTGTTTTACGGACAGGTTTCGATCTAATTTTGATCTCATCAGCACATCACAGTTAAACAGCAACGTTTTATACCTTAATAGTGTAGCCAACTTTACTGTAATTAAAATAAATGAAGATAGAAATATGTTTTAGTGACTCGAAATTATAATAATGTAAATTTTATGTATTCAAACGAACCGTATCAATCAAGTTAATAGGTCGACATTGGGGAGGCGGCGACGTAAAATAAATCAATGGTCATCTATAAATAACAATAACCACCTTCGAAACGTGGTATTTACATATAGATGTTAGGAATTATCCAGCGGAAATGTTAATGTTTCTAAAAACTCGTATAATGAGTACATGTAATAACTTTTTTTAAAATTTAATGATTGATAAGTATGACGTCCGTGTGGCAATTACTGTCATTGATTAGCTTTAAGCCGAATGTTAGTAATTATGGTATAAATTTTCTTTCAGTGAAATACGCAGATATCATTAGATTTTGTCTTTACGTTTACTTTGTGGTACAACTCGATAACACAATAAAAAATGTGTTTAAGTAATGGTAACAAGTTTAATTTCATCGAAATTAATTTAATCAAGTACGCTATAATTGTTATTACCATTATATTAACAATGCTTTGTTTGAAGAAACCATAAAAAATAAGTACAATACTTTGAATCAGAATCAGAAAATTTTCAACTAAAACTTCTACTTCTACCACTACCATTTTTAGTGGTAGAAACATAGTAAGTGTTTTAGTTTAGTATTGATACTTTGAATATTTGAAGTAAACATAAGCTGTATTAATAAGTTAACATCATTGTTTTTATTATATATTTGAATCAACTGTACGACAAAATACGTTGATACATGATCAAGCGTTAATTTCTTATTCTCTGCGAATTTCAGACGAAGTGAGAACCGGTACCTACCGCCAGCTATTCCACCCGGAACAATTAATTACCGGCAAAGAAGATGCGGCGAACAACTACGCGAGAGGACATTACACCATCGGCAAAGAAATTGTGGACGTCGTGCTTGACCGCATTAGGAAACTCTCCGACCAATGTACTGGACTCCAGGTAACGTGCAATTCCGTTAAATGTCCAACGACACAATCGATATCCACTCTATTATTCAATAGATCCATGCTGATGGTCTTTACGGAAAATTTCATCAGGCACGAACGTGCCCATCAATTCAGATTTAATTTAATATATAAAACATTTAATCCAAATACGATTAATTGAAAAAAAAAAAACATTTCGAATTGAAATGACAATTTTATACATCAATATTACAAAGAAATAAATAAATTTATGTATAATTAATTAATAAATTTAATACATATCTTTTATTGAAAAAACCTCGCAAATGGTATAGAAATTGGAGGGTGGGTTAGAGGCCACCCACCCATCCTACATGTACTTTTAAACTTTAAGTGAAACACATCAATATATTTCTTTTAAATAAATCGCCGGTACGTGATTTAAATATACATGTATGTAGGGTGGGCGAGTAGCCTCTAACCCACCCTCCAAACCATTCGCGAGGGTTTCTTCATTCATTTTTAAATTCGAAACCTGTTTTTTTCCAAAAAATTGTGTTTTTTCAGTTTAAAAAATATTTAAAAATAAAACAGTAAACCTTCGATTATGATATAGAGCTTGGAAGATGGCTTAGAGTACACCCACCCGCTCTACATGTACATTTTAAACTTCAAGTGAAACAGTGTCGAAGCATTCCTTTTATATAAACGATAATTTTATTTTTAATTTTACTAAAAATACAACATTTATCTGTGATTGAAATATGTGTAGGGTGGGTGGGTGTCGTATAAAGAACCCTCTAACCAGTAATGTGTTAAAAACAATTTTTCACGAAAGCTTTCTAAATTATAAACCATTTTCTTTAGTTTAAAAAGGGCAAATAAATATCAAACATTTGTTTATGATATAGAGATTTGGAAAGTGAATCGGATGCAACCCACCCACCCTACATCTATATTTTAAACTCCAATTGAAATACTGCCAATGTATTTCTTTAACATGAATTGTTATTATATTTATGATTTTACGTCGGTACATGCTTGAAATATAAACGTACATGTAAGGTGGGTGGGTGGTCTCTAACCCACTCTCCAACCAGTAAAACATTCACGAGGCTTTCTAATGTTTTTCACAAGAACCATATTGCTTTCTAAATTATATACCATTGCCTTTATTGTAGAAAACAATAAATAATGCACAAAACCCTCATTTGTAATTCAGAAATTGTAAGGTGGGCCAGACACCACCCGCCCACCCTAAATATACTTTTAAACTATAATTGAAACACATCGATTTATATCTTTTCATAAATCGTCAGTTTATTTACGATTTTGCTGCAAATAAAACGCCGATATGAAATTTAAATATAAATGTGTGTGGGGTGGGCGGGTGGTCTCTAACCCATCCTTCAACCAGTAAACCGTTCGCGGGGGTTTCTTTCATTTCTTTTTAAATGCGAAACCTATTTCTTACTAAAATATATTATTTTTTTTCAGTTTAAATAAACATTAAAAAATAAAACAGTCATAAATATTGGAAGATATGTTAGATTACACCCACCCTACATGTACATTTTAAACTTCAAGTGAAACACTGTCAACGCATTCTTTTACATAAACAACCATTTTACCACCCACTTACACCTCATATATATTTTAAACTTTAAGTGAAACACTATTGATGTATTTCTTTTATATAAATCGTTATTTTAATTATGATTTTACCCCAAATAAAACATCGATACGTGCTTGAAATATAAACTACATGTAGGGTGGGTATGTGTCCTCTAACCCATCTTCCAACCAGTTAACATTCACGAGGGTTTCTTTAATGTTTTTCACACGAATGATATTGCTTTCTAAATTATATACCATTGCCTTTATTTTAGAAAACAATAAATAATACACAAAACCCTCGTTTGTAATACAGAAATTATAAGTTGGGCCAGACACCACCCACCCTACATATACTTTTAAACACATCGATTTATTTCTTTTACATAAATCGTCTTTTTATTTACGATTTTGCTGTAAATAAAACGCTGGTACGAGATTTAAATATAAATGTATGCAGGGTGGGCGGGTGACCTCTAACCCACCCTCCAAATCATTCCCAACTTTTCACGAAAGCTTTCTAAATTATAAACCATTTTCTTTAGTTTAAAAAGGGCAAATAAATATCAAACCTTTGTTTATGATATAGGGATTTGGAAAGTGAATCGGATGCAACCCACCCACCCTACATCTACATTTTAAACTCCAATTGAAACACTGACGATGTATTTCTTTTACATAAATTGTTATTATATATATGATTTTACCGCAAATAAAACGTCGATACGTGCTTGAAATATAAACGTATATGTAGGGTGGGTGGGTGGCCTCTAACCAACCCTCCAACCAGCAAAACATTAACGAGAGTTTTTTTAATGTTTTTCACACGAAACATATTGCTTTTTAAATTATATACCATTGCCTTCATTTCAGAAGATAATAAATAATACACAAAATCCTCGTGTGTAATACAAAAATTGTAAGGTGGGACAGAGGCCATCCACCCACCCTACATATACTTTTAAACTTTATGTGAAACACATCGATGTATTTCAATGAAAATCATCATTTTATTTATGATTTTGATGCGAATATAATCACGACCGATTTAAATATAAATCTATATTTAGGGTGGGTGGGGCGCTAATACACCCTCCAACCAGTAAACCATTTGCGTGGGTTTCTTTATTTTGTTTAACATGAAACATATCTCTTTCTAAAATATACTCTATTTAGTTTTATGATTTAAACATTGAAAGATGGATATACATTTTTTAAAATCAAGTGAAATACTGTCGATCTATTTTATCTTCATAAATATTAATTTATTTATGATTTTACTACCAATAAAACGTCGATCCATGATTTAAATAAAAATGTATATGTATGATAGATGGGTGGCTTTTAACCCTCCTGACATTCGCGAGGAATTAAAAAAAATATATATTGAAAATATTTTATTTGTAAATCATCCAGTATTTTCAGTTTAAAAAACTAAAAAAAGATACAAAAAACCTTCATTTTTTATATAGTAATTGAAGGGTGGGTCATAGACCACCCATACAAATAAATCTTTAACTTCAAGTGAAACCATCTCGGTGTCATTTTTCATATAAATTGTGATTTTATTTTTTATTTCATTAAAAGTAAAACGTAGATTTATGACATGTTTATAGGGTTGGTAGGGACTCGAGTAAATCCATTTTGAACCTTTTTTCGGAAAAATTGATTAACTTGAGTACATCTTCATCAAAAGAATGTCGGTTTTTCATTAGGTGGTTCGCGAATGTGGAATTTGTATGTTTTAATCTGAAGGATCTAAGATGTTCTTTTAATCTAATGTTGAAGTTACGACTAGTTTGACCTACATACATTCAATTTTTACACGTTGGCTTGTAAATACCTGATCTATCTAATTTATCAATCGGGGGTTTAGAACTAAAAATTGAATTACAAATTTTATTTGTTGGTTTAAATGTTCACCAAAGAATGTTAATAACTTGAACGTTTTATTTTCAACTTTTGGCATGTAAAAATTTCTTGAGGCTATTGTTTTGATGTTTTATAATTAAATTATCTATTATTTAATTTGTATAGCCGTTGTTGTTTGCTAATATGTAAATCATTTTGATTTCGTTCTTGTATCCAATTTCTGATAAGGGTAACGAGAGTGCTCTATGGATCATTAAATTAAATGCAGCTAACTTGTGTTTAATGGGGTGTCAAGTATTAGATGGAATTAATGAATCGGAGAACGTTGGCTTTCTAAATATTTCAAAATTAAATTGGTTATCTATGTTGGTAATTGAAAGGTTGAGGAATAGAATATTTTTGTTCTCTTCTGCCTCTACTACAAATTGAATCTGAGGATGAAAGGAGATTATATAATTTAAGAAGTTATTTAAATGTCTGTCAGTTCCAGTGAAGCCGGCTAAAATGTCGTCCGCATACCTAAACCAAAAACGTATGTGTTTTTTTTCGGAGTTTAAAATAATGTTGGTTAAATATTTCTGCTAATAATAGGCTTAAAGGTGAACCCATTGCTAAACCTTCTTTCTGTTTATAATATTTATTGTTGAATGTGAAATAATTGTGTTTTAAGATAATCTTTACTAAATCTAAGCATTCGTTTGTGGGGGTTTTTGAAATATTTGTTACGTCGAATGATACCATCTGTATATTATTTTCTGGTCTGAATTTAGTTAATTTATTTGTAAGGTCTAAAAAGTTTTTGTATTGAATGAGGGTCGCAAAAGTTATTAGTAATTTCTTTAAATAAAGAATTCAGTTTAGCAGAAATATTATGGTCTGGTGTATTTATATATGTGACTACAGGTCTAATTCGTTCGTCGGGTTTGTGAATTTTAATTAAACCGTATAATCTAGGGCAAATTGGATTCATAGGTAAAATATTAAATATTTCTTTTTGTGAAAGGATGGAATGTGTATTCGCAATTTCTATTTTTAACCCGTTTTGTAACTGGATTGTTGGGTTTTTATTTATTTCTAAAATGTCTGAAGAGTTGATACAATGTATGACATTGTTTATATAGTCCTCTGTTTTTAAATTGACTATTGAGTTACCTTTATCAGCTTTGGTTATTGTTAATTGATTTGAATCAACTTTGCTTTTAATGCTTTTTATTATGGATGAATTTGAATTGTTTTCAATTCTTGCATTTTTAATAATTTTGCTTATTTTATTGTTACTTATCATTAATATTCTTTAGTGCTAATTCAGTTTCTACAATTTTTCGTTAAATTTATTGCAATTTATCTGTGGTGAAATGTAGGGCCTGATTTTAGTAAAGCTAATTCTTTCTCTGTAAATTGGACATCTGTTTGATTAATAACTCTTGGGTAAAAGGTAATATTAGTTGTTGAATGGGTAGATCTTGCGTTATCTGCTCGAGATGATACACGGTTCACCAATTTTCGTTGTTGAACTTGGGATTTTTTGAAGATTATGCGGCTGACTCTGCTCCTAACCTGATCATCTAGTAGGTCAAATCAAATTCCACCGGGTGTAGATGAAACGCCAACTCGGTATGAAGGATTTTGATGTATGTGAGGAGGATGTCTCTTCTTCAGAACCAAATTTTTGCTTCAGATTTTATCCACTTTTCCTTAGTTAGCCGCTGACGTATACATTGTTGGTTGAATCTAATATTTTGCACCGCTTGTCGATGTTTCAGTCGTAATTTAAAATACTTTTTCGCCCGTTCTGCTACATTAAACCTACTTTTATGAATTGAAATTGAAGCGTGGATCGTGTAGGGTGGGTAGGAAACTTCTACAAGTATTTTTTTTACGTAGAGTTATATATTATTATTATTATTATTATTATTATTATTATAACAGAATTTATTTTTCAGGGATTTTTGGTTTTCCATTCATTCGGAGGCGGCACCGGTTCTGGATTCACCAGCCTGTTAATGGAGAGATTGAGCGTCGATTATGGAAAGAAATCAAAACTAGAGTTCTCCATTTATCCAGCACCTCAGGTAAAGCTTTATTACACAATTATTATAATGTTCTATACAATTTTTCATTTGGATATATCTTTTAAACTTGTGGAGTGGGTTGATAATCTTTAACCCACCCTCCAATCATTTAAACCTTCACGAGGGTTTCCTCGAATATATTATTTTCACAAAACTTATAATTTATTATTTTCTTCAATTTTTACATGAAATTTTAATTAAAGTTTCTCATTAAATTAGATGTTTGAAAAATACATACATTTAAAGTTTTATTTAAATATTTGTTTTCAGTTTTAAGATGTATAAAATATTCTAAAATAGTTGGAGTAATCTTTGGTAACCTTAGAACGAGTAAATAGGCTGAAATTATGAATATAAAAAAGTAAAAATAATGCTGAGGCCCCAGAACAACTTTATTATTATTTTTTAAGTTGAATTTAATTAAATTATACACATTAGAATTCCTTTTTTCATAATTCATTTTTCATTGATAATGAACATCTTGTGGCCGAAATGTATTCATTATTCAAAATGTGTCCATCAATAACGATTAAATCTTTTGATATATGTTTCATCACTGAATCGAAAAAGTATGGATTACCACAGATTATCATTAAGTCAATGAATAAATAATCCATTTTAACGATTGCAACCATTCTCTTCCTATTTTCACCATTTCATCAGTTTATTTTCGCATTAGTTTCAGTGGGTAACGAAAGTTTCCAACCAGAAAAAAGTTTGTTTGTAGCCTTACAAAGCGAGTCTTCGCGATATAATTAAGGATACGCAATCAGCCACCGTTTTCAATGCGTCGAAAGTGCGTGGGGACCTTGATTACGGCCCATTGTCGAAAGTGGCAAATTGCGCGGACACGTTTTGTTCTTCAGGCTGGATGTGCGTCCATTTCCTCCCGAATTACGAAGTTGTAAGTCTTTAAACGGTGGCGTTCTGCGACTTCCTCGGCGAACGAACGATACGCCCACGATTTTTGTTTTCCCATGTAATCTCCGCTATTACTTCCACGGCCCATTTCGGCTAAACTTATCCGCTCCGATAATATAATAATGGCTCACGAACCTACTTCAGCAAATAACAAGAACACAAACTGTTAAACACACGTGTGAGGTTGAATAATTGCAAATCTCGTGGTAAATATAAGTTTTTTTAATGCAATGTTACTGTACTTAAAAATTATGAGTGAAATAAAGATAATTGAATTTACTATAAATATTAACACTAGCTATGGACTTTGGTCTATTTCAATTTCATCAGCGTAGCGCAATTGGGGCAGGATTGGATTTTTTTTAAATAGTTGTTACCTTGCATTAGTTTTTCTAGTTATTTATTTAATGAAACGCGTGATCAAATTAATTATTTATTGAAGTACGCTTTAACTTTCTTGTAGTTGGTAGTTACAAAGGTGGCTATGACTTATTTGCCTAATTACTTGTTCGATCCTTGAAATGAACATCATTATTTAATTTCTTGAATAATTTTCTCACTTATCTCTTGGCGAAATATTATAAAATAATAGGTAAAGAATCAATTATTTACGTATTATTATTAAAGAATCAGTACTTTATCTATTATCTTTATTTTATATTTGATTTTGGATTTTCTTGAACAGAAAGTTTTCGAATTTATTAAAATACTTTTCCTTACATTCATGCTTACAAAGAGTAAAATAAACAAGTACCCGAGGTATCGATATCATCAGGTATCGATTTCGCATCCAATATGTTACGCAATTTGCGACTTGCGGCATTGAGTTACGTTTCGACCTCAGGTGAAATATTAATTTCAGGTATCCACTTCCGTCGTCGAACCCTATAATTCCGTCCTGACCACGCACACCACACTGGAACACTCTGACTGCTCCTTCATGGTAGACAACGAAGCCATCTACGACATTTGCCGCCGTAATTTGGACATCGAGCGACCAACCTACACAAACCTGAACCGTCTCATCGGACAAGTAAGTATGCTTAAAGAATACCAAATGACTGCAACCTTAATTTTAAAAAAATGAAAGAAAAGTTTTATATATTTATATTTTGTTTTTAAATTCCAGATTGTGTCCTCAATCACAGCATCGTTACGCTTCGATGGTGCCTTAAACGTCGACCTTACAGAATTCCAGACCAACTTGGTGCCCTATCCTCGCATTCACTTCCCTCTGGCCACATACGCTCCAGTCATTTCCGCGGAAAAGGCCTACCACGAACAACTGACTGTCGCCGAAATCACCAACGCCTGCTTCGAACCAGCCAATCAGTTGGTGAAGTGCGATCCTAGGCATGGAAAGTACATGGCTTGCTGCATGTTATATAGGTAAAATCTTATAGCATCTTCAAGGAATTTCATCTAAATACACCAATTAATTAGATAATTGATAGCTTGAAAATTAATTTCAAATTAAATATATTGTAATGTATATATTAATTTGAAAAACATCATGCAAATACGTTTTTTATCTTTAAATTAACAGAGGAGATGTAGTACCAAAAGATGTCAACGCCGCCATTGCCACAATCAAAACCAAACGTTCCATCCAATTCGTAGACTGGTGTCCGACCGGTTTTAAAGTAGGCATCAACTACCAACCACCCACCGTCGTACCAGGAGGAGATTTAGCTAAAGTCCAAAGAGCCGTTTGCATGTTGTCAAACACCACAGCAATTGCTGATGCATGGGCTAGGTAGGTTAACCCTCAATCTCTCTAATTAAATTCTGTTATTATTATTAATATTTATTTCAGATTGGATCATAAATTCGATTTAATGTACGCCAAACGCGCCTTCGTCCACTGGTACGTGGGCGAGGGCATGGAAGAAGGTGAATTCTCCGAAGCCCGCGAAGACATGGCCGCCTTAGAAAAGGACTACGAAGAGGTGGCAGTGGATTCGATCGAAGGAGAGGCCGACGAAGGTGACGAGTACTAAATGCAGACAACGCCGTAGTCCGAAACATTCACGCTGTGCCCTTAACATCAAATCCTGCCAGACGACGCGTTTATACTCTCTAAAAACTTAATTTATTAATCCTCCCTTGTTCATCTGTTTCCCCCCACTATCCTTCCTCGATCCTCTTATTAAAGTTTTGCACAACTTGAAGTGATTCATCGTTACCGTATCGACGGTGATACAATGACACGATGTAAATTTTTCTACCTTTTATGAGAAAAAGACAAATCAGTTGCTTTAGATTGAGCTAACGTAACACTGTTTTATTATGGAAACGAAAGTACTGTTTTTGCTTGTAGTATTTGATATTTTCGTATCTCAAGTATGGATTCTATTAATGATATATATTGTGTATTCGCTTTTATTCTGATGTTTTAAAGTTTTATTATTAATATTGCACATTATATTTTAAATATATTTGATTTTTTAATGATATGTATTTATTATTCCTTTCCTAAATAAAAATGGTCCTAATAACTTGAAAAAAAAATCACATCTTAATTTTTGTCAAATACTTAAAATTATTATTTATTTTGAAGGCATCTACTTCATATACATGCTGAATATTAATCAAAACACTTAGAGCTTGCCTATTGGAAAACCCCTCTTTATTAGGCTGAATATTTTGATTAAAATTAAGGTTTCTTCATATCTTTATGTTAGTTGATACCCAGCTTATATTATACATCAATAATACACACTAAAAATAATATGCATTTAAAATTTAAAAGTTTTAATTAACCACAAGTAAAAATGATTTTCCTCTCAAACCCATATTTTTTGTTTAAATCACATTTAAATCTACCATGGATTCAATTCAAATTAATGTACTAATTATAAAGGATATATCAGTACAGCTGTAACAAAGGTTAAGGAGAGATAGAGTACATCTAGACAATGAGAAATTATATATTATATGATCATAAACGGTTTCGATAGATACGAGCAAGAAGGGAGAGAAAACTTATTTATTCTTACAATAAAAAAGAACATACAGGAACAACGATCGTCAAAGATAGCTATCTACTACTTCAGTTTACGTAGCGACATCTATTACGTACACCAGACCTTTCCATCGCCTAATCTCTTATGAAAGAAGATATAACCGCTGCATCTACACATTATTTGAATAAGAATATACAAAGTGCAATTTTTATATTAAATTTTATTTGCATATGATGTACCATCATCTGTTACCACAATTTAAGTAGCGACATCTATCGGGTACAAAAATTATTTCCCACCGTCTTGGTGTACTCTTCTGAAGGTGTACTGTACTGACACATTCTAAACTATTAAAAAAAAGAGTTTTCAATTCAATTTTTATATTAAAATTTATTTGCCTATGATGTAGTTTGTACAGTCCATTCTAAAAAATAAATATAAAACATGTACACGACGTAAACGTGATAATCCGCCGCGAATCCTGAGTTACAATTTAAAAAACATATAGCGTAAAAAATAGGTGTATTTTTTTCCTTCTTGTCGTTTCACAATTTTTTTTAGCAAGCAGTAATTATACCGATAAGACTAGAATCCGGACATTTAGAATGTTGAGTGGCGTGCGTGCGTGTTCACTTGATCTTCTTCCTGAAGCTCTCGTCGGAATTGGGCTCGACCAGTTGGACGGCGCACTTTCGCGGAAACCAACCGCGGATCCTGTTGATCGACTGCTCGCCGTCCGGCAGGTTGTTCTGGACTTTCTCTCCAAACAACCAATGCCTTTAAAAAATCGCAGAAGAAAAATCATTCGATACTTAAAACACAAGAAATACAAATAAAAATGCATATTTAATTATAAGTGCTCATTTAACTTATAGTGAACACTTTTTAAACGATGTAAGTTTTAATTAAAAATCACTTGGTTTGCTTCACAGATATTTATTATTTCCTTCCGTCTAGTTTATCAAGAAAGAAAGAAAGAAAGTTTATATAAAATCTAAACGATTTTAAAGTTTATATTAATCTAATTTATAAGTCGGAATTAATAATCATATTGGAAACTCTAGTTCTAGAAATTGATTTTATAATGCATTGATCTTAATAGAAAAAATTGTTTCAAATATTTGTTTCTTTGCAAAAATTGACTCAAAATAACCAATAACTTTAAAAATTATAAAATCATTACTTTAAACGAAATAAATAAACAAAAACCCATATTATATTGCTTTTTGTTTCAGTGTGGTTTTAAATTTTAATATTTTAAACTGAAAAATAATTAACATTTAAAGAGATTTGTGGTAAAAATATTTATTTTGAAAAAACCCTCGGGTATATTTTACTGATTGGAGGGTGGGTTAGAGGCCACCCACCCACCCTACATATATATTTTAATTCCAATCACTGACCGATGTTGTATGTCCAGCAAATTACAAAATCAAACTCTGGTGTGTGTAAAAAATGCACCAACAGTGTTTTACTTTAAGTTTAATCTGTATATGTAGGGTGGGTGGGTGGCCTCTATCCCACCCTCCAATTTCAATACCACAAACTAGGGTTTTATATTTAAATATATGTATATAATGGTACATACATGATCAGACATTTGTAATATCATGGTGTTTATCGATTGAATCAAATATAATTTTCAAAATTTTGCATGACGACGAATTATATAAACATTGATTTTTCTAAAGATTGATATCCTATAGACGTTAACTTTTTTATTCCTTTAATTCCCTGCGAAATATTCCATTCCATTGAATTGCGAAATTTATAGATGTTTTGGTGTAATAAAAAAATCTGAAAAAGTATTTGCTTCTGCAGAACAGTTTAATATGACGATGTCATCAACACAAAATCTTAAAGAAGGCTAATAATTATCACTATTCTATTGTGTTGTATAGATCAGACACTTTTGACAATTTTATTTTTTACCAAAATGAATTTTTACGATAATAAAAGTACTGGCCCTAATGCAGAACCTTGAGGGACACTAATTTTCAAGTTAAATATAACAGATTTATCTATTGTCCTTGAACTATATTAAAACTTAGTTCAATTTCAAGTGTTGGGATTTTAATTTCTAAATTCTAAACACCAACGCTATCTGTGATACTTTTTACGTAGATTTTTTTCTACTACATTTCTTAAATCGAATCAGTTATTATATTTTTATCAATAATAATTTAACCAACCTTAAGCTGAAAATTACTATTTTCGTTCACGTAAATAATTATTTCTTGGGTTTGTAGAATAATATACTTACTTATTCCACCTAGTAACTAAAACGGTATCCTGGACGTCCAATTTAATCCTAGGTTCATCCGAGCACGGAATATTCAAACACACGTAAAGCCCCTGGAAGATGGGAAACCACGCTCCAGACGCGGGTCGTATTATGTGGTAGAGTTTCGTTCGCTGTCTCTTCTCCAACTTCTGCTCTATTTGTTCCCTCTGCGAAACCGCACGTTTTAAACAATAAGCATAGAACAGCTTCCGACTTATACGCACGGTTAATGAATATTGATCACAGCCATCTGCTACCTTCCAATAAATACCGTCCCCGATGGGATGGCAACTCCAGTTAATCACCTGTTTCACGTTCTCCCACACGCCCAGATTGTAAGGGAATTGGTACGGCTCCGCGTTGTTGCGCCTCCGCCGCACCGCTTTGTCGTATATCCAGTCTTCGATGCCAGTACGGTTCCTAATAATACCTTTAACCTACAACAAAAAATATCGATTATACATAAATATCAAAATATAACATGACTATAAAATCACATTAATAGTTCTACAAAAATGAAATAAACTCAATTAGATAAATTTAGTAGATCTCTTTAGTCAATAGATGGCGCCCTGATGGTTTAAGGTTTAAGTAATTTTGTAATTAAGAAATATAGGTGGCAATAATAATTAGTATAGTTACCTGGAAAAATAATAACATTCCCACAGCGAAAACGACGCCAATGGCCAAACCTAGAGCAAACACACAGAAAATCAGTCCGTAAATTCCAAAATGTATAACCGGTTGATTAGGGCCTCCATAATACAGATACCAGACGCGGTAGATGCCTCGAAATAAGCAGCTGGAAAGGATCACAGTGGCGTGCAAGCAGCCAAGCACGGCGAAACCTAAAAAGGCAGTAAAATGGGCATGATTTCCCCAACCGACGCAATTATTTATCCACGGGCAGTGGTGGTCCATCTTTACTATGCATCTTCCACCTAAAATTTTAAAGCAATCATCAGCGTAGTAGCGTTTTTGGGCCTGAATTGTAAATACATTTCCTGCAGTGGTGAGAACGTGGCGCCTTGAATCCCTGGCACACGTTGCAGAACTGCAGGAACTTTTGGTCTTCCGGTTCTTTCTAAAATGATTGAAATGTTATATAAACAAGTGCACATACAGAAGTTGCCATTTATAACCATCAGGTGACACTAATTTAGAGTAAATTTGGCTATTAACATTTTTAAGAATGATAATATTTTAAAACTCCAATTGTTTTTGTAATTTCCATTTTATTGTTTACAAATAATACTATATAATAATTTTGGATGAAGGTTTTGTTGGAAACAGTATCAGCATTGTATTAATTTCTATATAAATTATTTTTTTAAATAAAAAGAAAAACAAAATTATATGATACTTAACAAATTCTACTTCTTCTTGGCCGAAGTAATACTAAAATTTTGATATTATTTTCAAGGATTTGTGAAGAATCAACATTTAAAATAAAACAAAACTATAAATCGAAAGCAATTCTATAAAACTTCAATGATGAAAAGAATATAGAAATAAGACAAATAGAAACAACCATAAAATTACAAAATAATATGAATTGAGTCAATATTTTGATAAAAAATAAAATAAAATACAAATGAAAGAAGAAAAACTACATTCATTTTTGTAACTAAACTTGATTAATAATTCAAAAAACAAACACATAACATCCAAAAATAACAATTAAATCAGTAAACCCTGTACATAATTATAGATTCTATGAATAAAATTGTTAAATAAATATCAAATATGTAATTTAATTATAGAATGAAATAATGCTTCAGCACACTCTAATATTGCTTCAATGATGATAGCTATGAGTGGGTGATGTTATGTCTCTTTCAATAACATACACTTTGAAAAAATGATATAAAGCAAATTGAAATTCAAATCTTTAAAATCACAAAATATTTATAGGTTCATCAGAAGTTAAATTTATTATTATTTATTACTCATATTTGATTAATCCAATTGAATGGATATTAGGTGAAGAAAACACTCGTTATGTTCTATAAGTATAAGAAGCTTAATTTGAACGTTTAATTTTTTCAGACATATAATCAAACAATTGTCTTAAGTTTTATTAATTCTGTATGGATTACAGTTTTTAATATTCCGTTAAATAAACTCAGAGGCATTATAGGTCTAAAATTTTGTAATCAGGTAATTAAATTATAATTTGTAAACACAGAAAGCACCCTCTAGTACAATAATAAGGTCATATTGGGGTAGCAAGAAAATAAATAAGCTAATAATTCAATTAGCTTTAAAGCTTCAGAATATTCATCTAGAAAAATAAGGAAAAAGTTTGTTCATTTACAATCAATTTCCCTTTATTAAAACTATTAATTGGATTTAGCAATTAGTTTTGACAATGAAAGCAATTAAGATATTGATATTAAATGATGCACTTCAATAATCAATACACTACCATCGCATTAACATTCTTACCGGACTCCATTTTAATGGTAAATACCCAGGCCCGTGGAAGACTGCTGAGAGGAAATTGTAAAGCGTCATACCAGACAGTGTCATGAAGAGGGCAGAATTCAATAGTCCGCCTAGAGTCGTAGCTGGCCACCACATCCCCGTACAATGCACTGTCATGCCTGTCACTATTTTGATGATACCTGCAACACCACTTTGATAATCACAAATCACCTGCCTAGTCGAATTGATGCACTCACTCAAGGCGGTGATGGGGCCCCAGTGGCACAACCTGGATAAAGGCGCGAAGCACATAATGCTGCTCAATGATGCTGTACTATGTTGGAATTATTTGCGGTGGAATGGTACTTGAATTCTTACAGAATGCATTGGTACATCACTTTATATAACCTAGATGGGTTTTATCAAAAATGTACACAAATGTGTAGGCAACACAATATACGCGCGTGGTGTGGAGTAAGGGGGGTTTGCGACCAGACTAATCCAGTGGCGGAGTTGTATATTTATATGGATAATGTTTAGGATTGTAAAGGGGACATTTTTCTAATATTTATTCGTGAAAATGACTATAAATGCAGTTAATGCAATGAATTTTATGTCGTAATGAATTAATATTTTGATTTAACGTCAATAAAATAGTATAATTCAGACCTGTATCATTAGATGGAGCTACCTAAATCGAAACCAAACAAATAATCGTTATGATTATATTCTTTATTTTTTACCTTAGTAGTAATTGCTACTTAATAAAATGTTTCTTTATGTATATATGTAAGTAAACCTAAAACCGTTTCTTGATATAATAAATAAATACTTAATTGATTAATGGTTGAGGCGTTCAATTCGTGATACATCTTGGACATTTAAATAAAGTAAAACTCACTTTGTTGATATCACACTATTTATTTAAAAAGTGACTCGAGTTTCGATCAACTTTAAGTTTGAAAATGATCAGCTGTTGATCGAAACTCGAGTCACTTTTTAAATAAATAGTGTGATATCAAGAAAGTGAGTTTTACTTTATTTAAATAAATAAATACTTATCAATATTTTTATTATCATCAAAATATACTTACCAGGTTGCAGAATAAGAAGTAATCAATTTCAGTAGAACAAATCATGTGAATTTTATTATAAAAAAGGTTTGTAATATGTGTTAAATAATTATTCTTTCAATTTTCCATCATAAACTTTATTATTTCCAAATAAAATCGTATAAATAAAAATATAAAACCTAATACAATGTATGTAACAACTACAGACAACAATCATTATATAAATAATATGACAATGGTGTGATTTATATTTCGTTTTATAAACATTCACTTTATATAATATATTTATAGACAAGTTCGCCACCATATTTTTGTGTACGGTTTTTCCTCGTTTAGAAATGAAAATCTACTGTAGTCAATGCAGAGATAAGAAAAACGAACTGATTTTAGAAAGCGTATAAAAATATGGTGGATTCGATGGTATGACAGTTACACATTGCATAAAAACATCTTTATAAGTGCTGTAATTACATCAAAAATATACAATTTTTCATATATTCATATATAACAAACGTATTTACAAAGGAATTGAAAAAAAATAGCAAGAGGATGATTTTATTTAAAATAAATAAAAAATTAGTGAGCCTGAATGCCTGAGAATATGTTTATACGACAAAAAATATTAGGCACACCTATTAATTAAATTATTGACTGCACGATCGAGATTTAATTTTTTTTAGAATTTAACTTACCTAGTTTTATTTACGGAATCAAGCACGCGCGCTATTTTACGTTTAAGATGTATTAAATCGTCGATCGTCCATCGTGGAAAAGTATTTTAATAATCTTTGGCATTTACCATTATAGTAATCTAGATAAAGAGACCTAATTTAATTCAATTAAAAATTAAACTACAATGTTGCGGATTACCGTAGGGCTGATTAAATTTTCATTTTTCAGAAACGCAAGTTTTAATTAATTGTATGAGCTGTGGATCAACAATATATTTTTATATTCATATTTGACTATTTATTTATAAGTTAATTGATTTTACTAAAGTAATTTAATTTAATTGAATAAAGATAATTTTATGTATCTCTTGACATTCTAATAGAAACATCTAACAAAATAGAGGATTGTTTCATTGAAAGTACTAGAAAGTACTATTCAACCAGACAGCCTCAATTAGTTTACTTGTACATGGGAGAAATATTATTATTTGATTATTTATTAAAGTTTGAAAGAAATAAGTCAGTACTTTTAAAATATAGTTTAGTTTAGTTTATTTACTTCACAAGAACACAAAAATAAGTACATAAATATAATTAATGACTTTGAAATTTAGAGTATAGATCTTAAAGACGGAGTAATTCTGTAATGGTAGTTAAAAACTATTTTTCTTTAGGTCACATATTGTAAATGAATAACCTATAAAGATTTTTAAAGATGGTTTAAAGCTTCTTGTCTATTTATATAGTTTTTTATATAGTTTTTTTATATGTATAATAATAAATACTGGAAATAGAGAGTATAATATAGGAATCATATGTAACTAATGTTTCTCTTTCAAATTAATTTTACTTTTAAATAAAAAGGCTGTTTTTAATATACGTTAATATAGCGAAGACAAATATAAAATATTTTTTTTAGAAAACCAGAGTTGTTTGTCTAAAATAATCACCGGAGGGATTTTTATGATTATATTAATAATTCTAAAGATGTGAAATAAAATACAATAGTATCATCAATAGTATATCTATCATAGATTAAAAAAGAAATCATAAAAACATTTCTCCTGATACGGACTATATTAACTACTTACGTATTAAAACTATTTTAATTATTTCCTAATTATGTATAACATAAATTTGAATAATTTCGTCATAGAAGACACAATCATATTAAGTTAAATGCAGCTAGAATTTTTATATAATTTGATTAAATTAATTAAAAAGCGTAAAACATCCACAACACAAACACGTCTTGAAAGTGAAATTTACTCAGCCCTACCGTAAAACTAGTAAAGATTTCTTTGGTCAATTCACAGTATTCTCTTTTTTGTTAATATCGCGTTTAACAATTACACTTACACATTATATTTATATGTATATTAATAAACATCGAAATTATATAAAAATACATTAAGTTTTAAAAGTCCCTTTTTTTACCGCGTTATGAAAAAGAAATCCTCTTCTTACTTGGCAGGATTTTCAGTATTTTTTTTTGTTAAATTTCATATTTTGTTTAATTCTCATTTAAATCTCTATATTAGTGTGCATAGTATATACATTGAAAGTCTTCACATAAAAAGCTATATTTTACGTAACAAACATATCTATAATAATTTTTCTTCCTTATGATCCTCGCGCTAAAGATTACAAATTATCAAATATCTATTTACATTTAGATAATATTTATAAAATATAAAAATATTTTACACCAATACTGCATGTACATTGCCATATATTATGTAATAGTATTTTTTTATCCTCAGCAATTCCATTTATTATTTTTTATAAAATAAATTATTTCCAAATATCCGTTCACCCCTGCATAGGATCACAATTTTCGGTGATAGATATCGGGGTAGGTTTTTAAGTATGCGCAAGTAAACTTATATTTACATAGTTTCTAAGAAGAAAAAACACTGCCCTGATATCTGTAACCTGAAACGGTTGAATGTTAACACCTGGAATTGTTCTTGTTGTTCAAGAAGTTCTTCGGTGGGTGATGATGAGGTGAACGGCCCACATACTCCTCTTTTCGAAACTACGTTCTATCCGCTAGAATACTTCTAATAAGTTTATCACACATGATTCACCACCAATAAGCTTATCAGTAGGCTAATTAATAGGTGTAGGGGGTCCAGATCGCATCTGTGCCCCGTTGAAGATGAAGCCAGTGCACTGGCAGCCGTCTTCACGCAGTGCTCGTACTCTTCGTAGTCTACCCTTGTGATGGCACAATAATGTGAGTGTGCGCAGTTGTTGTCACAACCGCCTACGCCTCCGGTATACATTTTTACACTGTTGACACGGTAATATCTGAAATCATAATTAATTAACCTTAAATAAAAACAGCAACTTAAATACAATTGTTTAATAACTCCTATGCAATAGTATAATAGGGAATTAGATCAAAGGGATTTATTGTAATGAAACCCATACAATTTCTGCGTAATGTGCCAAGCCCTCACCAAAATCAAACGGTTTCTTCTCATACAGCCAATCCATTCATAATTGACGTGGAGATTATTATAATCCGCCGGCATTTCCCTAATCAATTAATTATTACCAAGAGATTGATTGTAATGTTAGTAGCTTATATGCGAGTAATGGAATATGTAATACTAAGTTCGCGCACTGGTTCGGAATATAATAGACTGCTCTGGATCAAAACCATCCGCCCATATTAATATTGCATACTATGCGCACTTAGCGCAATATTGCAAATTGTCGTTTTAATTCGCCAATCCCCTCAGACACACACATGATATGCAATATCGATGTTATTACCTTAGCGTTTATTAATTAATACATCTGAAGGTAAGTGTATTACATTAAATTAAAGTTTTTTTTGTATGAAATATTTTCTTTAGAATAGATATAATTTTAGTAGTATTTTTTCTTGTATAATAATGTAAGCTCCTATTTTCAGTATATTTAAGTAGATAATGTGTGTCTATTAAATTAACTGCTAACACAATTCTGTGACGAAAATGTATCACATCAAAAGGTCAATTTAACAAGGCCATAATAAATTCAGAACACAAACGCGATCCGTTAAAGAATCATTACGCCTCATTTACGGCGCTTAATAAAGCCGTATAATTTCTCCAATGGCGCCGTTATTTGTTATAGTTAATTTCGGAGGTTTTGTGATGGCGGCGATAATCAACGCCGTCGCCGTAACACAATAAACAACGGAGTTTAATATAAGCAAACTAATTCTTACCTATTAAAACTGGGGTTCTCGTTAGGGCTGGATTGCGTTAATTTCTCAGCCAAATTATGAAGAGAGAGCGGCGTGATGCTCGAAATTCCGTAATAAGAAGTGAAATTGTATTCCACCACCCATTCCGGTTCGGCTTTCGAATTGGTGTTGGCGAGGGGCAGATCCAAATAATACTGCGTGTAATCCAAAACCTGGAAACGGGAGAGGGAATTCATTAATATGGAAGTTATTAACGTTTTATTTCTCGTTATAATGGCTGGAGGTGTGAGCGCGCGCGGGGGTGGATGCCTGATGTTTCGAAATTGCACGATTCCCACTGTCGAGCTTATGAAATGTTTACGAATCAGTATCGAGTCGAAAAGGCGAAATATGCGGATTTTTTATTTCTAGGAAAATAAAGGGGGAAACGGAAGCCAGCCAACGAGTGCGCCGCATAAAAGAATTGCATTTTCGTTTGCTGGCGTGTTTCCCTTTCCTGCCGCCGCTCCAGTTTACAATCGATATCCTGGAAAATATGAGGCAATCCTTTGATCTTGTGAAATATTTATTCCGCACCTAACTTATTGAGTCTATCGACGGCGGTGGTTGTAGTGGTTTCATCTCGAACTCAAGCACTTTTCAATATTTCAATTAATACCGCAGACACTCCTACAGGTAAACGTACAAAAAGTTTCGATTGTAAAGTAAATGATTTTAAAAACTTTAAAGCCACATCTAATTCCTTAGATAGTTGTAGCTCTTTGAGATAAATACAGATTGTGTACATAAACTGTGGCTATTTTTGCAAAGGTTCAGAACTATTTACTAAATAAAAATATTAATTGTTGTGAAGAATTATAATAAACGAACTTCTGCTGTTCAAATGATTTTTTGTTTTGTATATAAATTTTATGCAAAAACCCGATTTATTACTATTATTATTATTATTATTAAGGTAATAAATTATTTAATAAAACTCTCGGATATGTTGTAATAATTGGAGGGTAGGATAAGATGCCACCCACCCTACATATATCCAAGACACAATATGAAACACTGTTTTAGTTTATTAAAAATATCAACCCAATATTATATATTATACTGTAGGAACTAAAACAGTATTAGTAAGTTACAAAGTAAAAGAGGAAAATAGATAAATTAATTGTGTTTATAATAGATCAAAACTGTAAGAACCTAATAGAATTCCTTTATTAAGCTTGTTTACAACAGAGTGCTCTTTAAGTAAGATTTTACAGAGTTCAGCAATCCTAAAGAATAACTTTTAGTCGCATCGCGGCACAATGGGCCGTCGAACATCGTTTTTCACAGAGCGCTCGGCGGAGTTGCGGTGTCGGCGGCGTCGTCGTCGACGTCGGCGGCGGGGCTCCGCACAAAGAATATTTCCGAAAACGCGCGCTCTTATTATTGCGGCGAGCGTTTTCGAGCTGCAGCGGCTTCCCGGTAATGTGTAAGTAACAATTGCGATTTTTATTTATGCCGGCGGCTTTTAGCGTTTTCAGCGGGCAATTTAATTGAAATGAAAACCGTCGTGAAACGAAATGCCGCGAGTACACAAAGCGCACGGCTCTTACTCTATTTCGGTGGAGTTAACCGGATCGGATATTGACCACGAGACACCCATTCACGACAACTGCAAACGGGCCATGGTTTACCGATAAATGAGGTTCGCCAGTTTCATTTAAAAAGAATTTATCGATGTAATCGTGCAACGTAAGCATTTAAGGTTGTAATACTATGATAATTATAATTAAGAGAACACTTAACTTTTTTTATACCACTTATATTTTTGTTACTTTTCTGTTACTAGTTTCAATTAGAAGGTAATCATTTTCAAACAAATTGAACGCATTTTGAAAATGATGATGATGTATAATTGACACTAGTTATAAAAAGTAACATTTAAGTTACTATAAATAAAAAATTGTGAAACAAATAAAACCAAGTGAAATTAATTACACATTTACACAATCAGTTTATTGGCGTTTTATTATTTCAATATTACAAAAGTTCCTCTCATTCAAATTGAGGATAATTTTCGTGTATTTATGGAAACTGTAGTGTTTCGCACTTTTCGCGCCAGCCTATTTAAATACATATTATAATACCGTCAAATGTTTTTATATGTTTCCGTGTTCGGCACATATGGAGTGCGCAATGCCGAACGAGTCTTCTCAGAATAAAGTTGAGTTTAGCAAAAGAGTATTAAAGTGTTATCCCTACAACCCCAATTGTATAGTGGTGTTCAAGAGAGGTAAGAACACAACATTGGCGACTACCACGAATAGAGTGATATTTGTCGGGCCTAGCATGCACGTGTGCGCAGAGGAAAAATGGCGAACGTTGGAATTTTGGTAGAATTCAATCCTCGTGTGCATGACTGGAAAATTTTCAAGGTACGATTAACGCAAACCAAATCGTGGACGATGCGATAAAAAGGGCTCTACTATTGAATGCATTAGCACAGGATGCATATAAACTGCTGGAAAACCTCGTTATACCGAATTCGCCCGAAGATTTAACATTTAACGAAATAATCGAAACGTTAAATAATTTTTATTCACAAAAGAAAAATATCTTTGCCGAAAGATTGATCTTTTATTCAGCCCAAAAGAGGGACGAAGAAACAATGGTGGAGTGGTCCGCAAGAATTAAATCGTTAGTAGCGGATTGCAAATTTGGAACATACTTGGAAACTGCGCTCCGAGATAAATTCATTGTGGGAATGAAGAGTGGAAAAATTCGCGATAAGTTGTTCGTGGAGGACGAGAAGCTGACATTGGCGCGAGCGCTGGAAATCGCTCAATCAGCGGAGTCGGCAGCATCGCAATTTGGTGTCAACAGGGAGCAGCTGGACCACCTATCGGGAATCAAATCCGAACCTGGTGAATTGCAAGTGCACCGGTTGGAGCGGCCCCACGGACGTCGAGGTCCAGGTCCAAATCCATCATCAGCATCCTCAAGGTGGAGCGGATCAGGCATTGAGAGGGTGACTTGCAATCAACCGACCCGTAGCCGGGATAGCAACCACACCCCGGCCGGGACAAGCAACGCCGCCGCTAGCAAGTATCACGCAGGTGACACAGGTGAAAGCGCCGCAAGGGGGCCGTCGTGTTATCGCTGCGGAAGAACGAACCACAAGACATCGAACTGTCGTTATCGTGAGTACACATGTAATTCTTGTAAACGAAAAGGACATTTGGCAAATGTATGTAAAGGGTCCGCCAATAGGGACGCGCGAAGTTTGCCGGAAGGGTGCGGCCATGTTGTTCGAGGTAGAGCTGTCAAAGTTGCTGTCATTTGTTCAGTATATAACCCCAAATCACCATGGCAAGTTTGAGTGTCGAGCAGCACGTGCAAATTATTAAATTGTTTTACGAAAATGGGTCATCAGTTCGAGCAACGTTCCGCGCACTTCGCCCATTTTACGGTCGCGATGATCGGCCTGTAGAGTCGACTATCCGTCGATTGGTAGGCAAATTCGAGTCGACTGGTTCAGTAAACAACCAGCCAACACTGACACGTCGACGAAACGCCCGATCGAACGAAAATATCGCTGCTGTCCGTTAGAGTGTGCGCGAGAACCCGAGGCAGTCCATTTTTTGTCGTGCACAGGAACTTGGCCTTTCGGAGACATCAACTCGCAGAATTTTGCATCTGGATTTGGGTCTGCACCCGTACAAAATCCAATTGACCCAGGAGCTCAAGATAAACGACCACAGACAGCGTCGGGCGTTCGCTGACTGGGCTCTGGAGCAGTTGGAAGCAGACCCCCATTTTGGCCGAAAAATCATCTTCAGCGACGAGGCTCATTTCTGGATGAACGGGTATGTGAACAAGCAAAATTGCCGTATTTGGAGTGAGAACAACCCACACGAGGTCCACCAAGTGGCAATGCATCCCCAGAAAGTCACTGTTTGGTGTGGATTTTGGGTCGGCGACATCATCGGTCCGTACTTTTTCGAGAACGAAGCTGGGGCGGCCATAACCGTCAATCGGGAGCGCTACAGGTCGATGATAACCAACTTCTTCTGGCCTAAACTGGATGATATGGACACGGACGACATGTGGTTCCAGCAGGACGGCGCCACGTGCCACACAGCCCATGCCACAATGGACATTCTGCACGAGCGATTTCCGGACATGGTCATCTCGCACGGAGGCGATATCAACTGGCCACCGAGATCGTGCGATTTAACGCCTTTAGACTTTTTTCTCTGGGGCTATCTCAAGTTGCTGGTCTACGCCAACAAGCCTCTAAACACCGATGACCTCAAAGTCAACATACGCAACGCCATCGCTCAAATTGAGGCCGATATGTGCTCCAGAGTCATCGAAAATTGGACCTCCGGGATCCGGGCTACCAAGCGGAGCCGCGGTGGTCATTTGAACGATGTTATCTTCCATACTTAATGGGGTCGAATACCCTTTCGAATGAAAAATAAATTTCGTTTCTACCTCACACACAACTTGTTTTATTCAATTTTAAAGTTCACGCGCCCTTATTGGCGGACCCTATACTTACAGTTTCAGATATGAGATGCGTAATTATTTTTAATTAATAAATAATTAGCCACACTATAAACTGTAAAATGGGTCAGTAATTGTCACCGGGATACGAATTTTTCCCCGCCGTCCCTTTTGTCGTAATGGAAAGAGGAGGCTCGAACTTTACGAGGATCTACCTACCCTCGCCGAAAAGTTTCGCCGGAGTTCGAAACTTCGGACTGATATTAAAACTAATACTAAAAATAGATGAGTCTGCCGGCTTAGAGCATCATCTGGGATTTAATTAATGCGTGCGAGTGCACGACCCAATTGTACCCTCGGCTTCGATGAGATCGGCGGTCTCGGGATTATGTATTTATTGGGTGTGTTGTAAATTCGGTGGGGAAACTTTGGTAATTTTACGTAAAAGTTGTTATATAGGTATGAGACGGTAGGATTACGTTGCTTCATTAAATTTCGATATGTTAACCGACCTCACTTTAGAATTTATCGATCGAAATAATTATTTTACACGGTGTACTACAGTGTGTAAACACGCTCCAGGGGCGTCGTTAAATTTTACAACCAATTTATATAAAAAAAAACAAGATTATTTTTATCAAACCCCCTTAGGATAGAAAATGCTATTCTCATAGCTCCTGCATATTAGGTAGTTACATTATTATGATAATATATACTATAACAACACAACGTTTACTAATTCCATGGGGATTCTTGATTAATACATATATTATTCAGTATAATTATTGGGAGATAAAAAACACAACTTCTATTGTACACAGGAATAAATATTAAAATACAGAAGCTATTATTTTTTTTAATAATTAAGACTTAATAATAAAAAAATAAGTAAGTATATTTACCTGTCCAGTATCCTTGTCGAATTTATATAAACGCAATCCTGGATTATTGGCACCATCTGCCGTCCTCCTTGGCGTTACAGCTGGAGCGAGCATGGCCCATGAAACCGGCCGACCTTAAACAAAAGTTAAGACAATATAAAACTTGGACAAATATATGTTTCATAAAATATTTGCTGGAAAATTTTTATAAGTTTTCTTTCGGGATGGGCAACGGCAACGCCGGCATCATGTATAATATAAAAACTTTCGAGAAAGCCATCGGTCAATCTTTGTATCCACTTCAAATCCACACCGCACGTATAATTCACTTCCGATTGAATATTAAGTGCAAATATAAATAACGCGCGTAACAACAACAACAACAACGGCGTGTGAAAGTTTTCTTATTTCACTTGAGTGGCACCGGGGAATATAACGCCGAAAAACTTTTATACAAATGAAAGGGTCCGACGCGAATTGAGAAGGATGCCGGATTTGAAATGAGAAATGTCCGCCGTTCTCGTAGCCTAATTTAAAAGTGGACCGAAATAATGGATGAACGTGCTTCCGAACTACCCTCGATATACTTAAATTAAAATATTTAAACGCTGGAGGACGGAGATATGTTAAGTATCCGCGTTTTTCCATTGGCAAGGGAGCAAAGCTTCCTCCTTAATGCCGAATAAAGCCGGGCCACGTCTTCCTCCAGGATGACATAATGAAGATAACTTTTCTGGATCGTGTGTCGCTCGCTCGAAACGAACCGGCCAATTTATAAAACCGCCGAGAGACAATGGGCTATCTTTAATCTTTATATAAGGATCATCTTTTATATAAATCAAATACGTTCCGACTTTGTTGGACTATTGTCAATTAAAATATTACTAGATGATGTATATACTTATACATAACATCCATTCCTAATCTAGTTTATTCTTGACCTACCCCAATAAACTGTACATTCAATTCCTACAAATTTGGCCCAACAACTCAAATCATTAGTAGAGATAGTGTTAATTTGATCTACTAAAATCAACTAAATTTATAAACTCATTTCAATAAAATAAAATAAGCATAAGTAAACTTTTAACTTGGATATTATTATCGTAATTTTAACCTACCTCAATAAATAATATTATTAACCTATGTTATTAACAGTGCGTATTTAATTTCATTACAATAATCTATATATCGACCGATCGTACTCCTGACCTACCACAATAAACCATTAATTAACATGCCGTACTCTCGAAGAACCTTAAGATAATGGGCATTAACATAGCGCACTAATAATTCACCACAATATTGCGTATCAATCAAGCGTGATCTTTGCCTACTATATCAAACTGTATATTGTAAAAAAAGAACTTACTGGATTAATAGGCAATTTATTGTAATAGATAAGGAATATATTTAAATTATTTATAAAGCTACTAATAAAATATTAATAAAATACAGCAACTAATATAATTTAATTACATGTTCAATATCTAATTAAAGTGTTTCTTCATATTTTCCAAAACTGTATTATATAATCTTCATTACCAATTGAAGGTAATAAACACTATAATGTTCTAACGTAGTCTTATAACCCAATTTTCACCAAATAACTTTTTTCCTTCTTTTGTTATCAATTAGCATCACAATTTTCGTAATTCGAGCAGCGCATAAAAGAAAAACCGCCGGAGATTAAATCGAAATGGATTATAATACACTTTTTTTTATTCTTTGAAGTGATTTGAATCGCGGACACACAAAAGGAGGAAATACTTCCTACCCCCCGCCCCCTACGCCGTCGTGTAATCTAAGTTAGAAATCCCCGCGAACTTTCAGTTAAAAGGGACTTTTAAATCGGGCTTTAACGTCCGCCGGTGATTCGGAATCGCGGTCCAGAATGAATTACACTACTTTTCGGATTTCATTAAAATTTCCCTTGTCACGTTATAATCGACGTCATTTATAAAACAGGCCAATTACTATAACGCTTCTTTCCGGATCGTCCCTGCCGTTATCCGCGATTCATCCCCCACACACACCGCCGCCCCCGTTTACCACCGCAGGGCAATAATCGTTAGCATCATTGCCATTCACACTTTCCGAAATTACTTTTAAATCTGTTATCAATTCGCGAATGCAGCTAACTTTATCTCCCGAATATATATATACCGAGTCTAAGAGAATAACGAAGAAATGATCGAATTTACGTATTGATTAATTTTGTTATAAAATTCATTAATTGATTTATTTAAAAGTTACTAACAATAATTTGGGCATATAATATTCAACCACATATACAGGTTTAGTTTATAGATAATAAAATAAGTACTAAGATCAATTACTTAATAAAATTTGTTTTTAACTCAAAGTAAAAGCACATTATCGGTAAACACCCGAGTGAAACATATTGAACCCAAAGTTATTCACGGCCGCCTTTGATAAGAAATTTATTTGAGCGCACCGTATTTAACTAGATTTTAATGCCTTTCGGACTTTATGGGCCCGCAGGGGTTTTCGTGTACTTAGTCAACACACATAGATCGCTGAGTCCGAGTCTCTTCCGGTTAATTCCGGTCTCCCGAACTCTTGTCGGACCAGACGGTGGACTTAATTGATACTTAAACTATACCGTAGGAATAGTCGCATCTATTTTATTGTACGTAAAAGGGGCCCATTAATGCCCGCCCGGTGTATTTCTGCCGCTGCGGACTTTCGAGTTTTCCTTACTTTACAACCGGAAATGACGTAAATTCAAAGTTATAATACCGGCGCGATTATTGCCGGTTCAGGCTAATATCCACTCGACTTCTTAACTGCTTACGGAAATTCGAATATAAAATATTTACTCTGTTGCCGGTATTATCTTATAAAGCTCAACCAAAAATCTGCACGTAGAGTTCGTTTCGTAATTATCGGAATTAGATGTTATGTTCATCCACCCGAAAAGATTTTGTTTGGCAGGAAATATAACAATAATAACAATATTTAAATTGATTTATAAGTAAATATAAATGTTTAGAGTGAAGATTTTAGAAATAACTTTAAAATGATCGAAATATTTCCAACGAAATTTATTTTCACGACCGTTATTAGTGACAGTAGTCGTCGCAGGAGTATTACATTACACACGAGACAATGTAAATGGCTCCACGAACAAACTTTCTTTCCAATAATAAAGTTTGCCAGGAGCGGATATCTAAGTGTCCTTTAACAAACGGGATGTTTTCCGATGTGGATGGGAACTTGTTTGCGGCGGCAAAAACCAGACAATTGGAAAATGATCGAATGCGCAAGGATAGGAATAGAAAAAGTTTTCGTTTTCGTTCTCGACTTACGACTTACTTTTCTTCTTATCGCGATATCCATTTTAAACACGGATACGTACGACGGAGATCTAGCGAACGGCGACAGGTCAAAGTATGAGATTATTTAAAAGTTTCCTGGTTTATGGAGATCGTGTAATTTAATTTATATTGCGTAATTTTTTCTCATATATCATCTTTTAATTGTAATCCGTCATTTAATATTTACGATCGATATATTAATTTCATTTATTATCACTTGTCATTTCCCATCTCTAATCTGTCATCTTTTATTTAGCATTTGTCATCTAAAATTTTCATGTGTCGTCTCTCATTTTTCATACGTTATTTGTAATAGTAATAATAATAAATATCATCTGCGATTTGTCAACTTTCGTATGTCATCTTTATAGGTTATAGGTTATAGGTTAAGTAGGGTCTTAGTGAGGTGTGTTAGCCTCTCGTGAACTGCGACCTAACAGATCTATTGTTCTACCCTTAACCAATCACTTCCCAAGCAGTCCCACGTCCACCATGAACCTGGTAACTATCTTGGGGGAGATAATGCTCACTTTTTCGGGAGATAATCGGTCCCTGCCGAAGTGTGAAAGACGCTTGTGAGCAATCGCGACACAAGTGCATAGTATGTGCTCGGTAGTTTCATCTGCCGAATCACACAATCTGCAGTTTCCACTTTCCTCTTTTCCCATTTTCCGCAAATGGTATCGGAGGGCACAATGCCCTGTCATGAGTCCGGTGAAAGTTCTTAACTCGTTCCTTGTGAGTTCAAGCACCTTGTGGCTGTGATCGAGTTTCAGGAGTCGTTTTGATTGACCTAGACCTCGTACATTGTTCCAATACTTACGTCTTTTGTCCTCTTCCCATTTTTGCACCACCTCTCTTCTATGCGCCATGGGGAGTCCACAAAACGGCTCTGGTCCTATAGGAGTGGCATTTGCACCTCTTTTTGCGAGTTCATCGGCCACTTCGTTGCCTTTAATATCCCTGTACCCTGGGACCCACATGAGGGTCAACAAGTTGTTCTTCGCCAGTTGCGTGAGGGATCTTCGACATTCCCAGACAGTCCGTGAGCCGTGACTATAGGCTCGAACGGCCTTTAATGCGGCTTGGCTGTTTGAGCAGATGTATATATGCGCGCCATTTAGGTGCCTATCCAAGCATTCTCTGGCGCACATATCAATTGCAATCGTTTCTGCTTGCAAAATCGTGGGCGTCGTGCCCAGAGCCATGAAGCTCCTGTGGTTTTGGTTAGGCCCATAAATGCCTATTCCAGTACCTCTGGTATTCTTGGCACCATCCGTGTACCAGGCTGATATCCCTCGTCCAAACTCCTTGACTCTCATCAAAGCCGTTTTGGGGTCTTCGATCGACACCTTAAACGGTAATTCGAATTCGAGATTCCTGGACATAATGTCCGTCGGTTTGGACAGAAGGGCCGGGTCGATTTGCTGCAGTATTTCTAAGTGTAGTGTCCAGTCCCCCGGCAGTGTTTTCTTCCTCTGGTGTAGTCGGAGGGCTGCCACAAGTCCCTCTTTTTGTACCACTAGATGTCATCTTAAATGTATCATCTGCAATCTACTGTTTGTTATCTAAAGTTACTTGATTGTCAACAAAATTTAGATTTAAAAAGGTATACTATCATATACAATTTTCTTTTATTATATTTAATTTATCATCTGTCATTTGTTATCTGCAATTTGTCATTTGGCATCTATTATTTTTTTATAATAATAAATATCAATAATCACCTACTATCTCTCACCTATCTTTTGACACTTATCATTTATCATTTATAATCTGATATCTTCTTTATTTTATTTGAAATATGTTATTAAAAAGTATTTTTGTATAAAAGCAATATGAATAAAAAAAACTGAGTTTAAACTGAACTGTAATTTGAATTTTTTGTCATCTCTCACTTGTCATGAATTTCTTTTTTTGAAGGCTAATAACTGCCTTGGTCCTGTGCTTTTGCACATAGCCATCTTTTATGGTTATCATATAACCTATCTCTTTGGAACATTTGCCAAATGTTGGAAGAGTATATTCATTACACCGATTCACAAATCTGGCGAAGTAAAACATGTTGATGATTATAGGCCTATATCTATTCTATCGATGGCGCCTAAGATATTTGAAAAGTTACTTACTTCCCACTTAACAGCAGTTTGTCAATCTTTAATCTCCTTGTACTAACACGGTTTTACAACAGGAATATCGACTTCGACCAATGTTTTGGTTTATAAATCGTATATTGTCGATCCTTTCACTGACAGATGTCAGGTAGATTCTATCTACACTGACTTCTCGAAAGCCTTTGACACAGTTGGTTGATCAGAAAATCTTCCTTGATAAATTGCGTTGTTTCGGTATTCGCGGTACCCTATGGTATGGCTAAAATCATATCTGACCGACAGGACTCAATATGTTCGTATTGTTTACTGTGTTTCTCGTCCCATTGACTAACATCTGGTGTTTCGATCAATGGAAGATGCGTCATTACTCCATTCTGATTTACTAACATTTGGGCAGTGGTGTAATGAAAATAAGCTGGCACTTAACCTTAAAAGATGCAATTTGATCACCTTCTCTAGACGTCAATCCACATTACTATATGCTACTCTTTTTTGGGCGAACCTTTATTACGAGCCAACTATATTAAAGACCTTGGCGTTACCTTTAATACCATTAAAACTTTTCAAGTCATATTTATAATATCGTGGCCAAATCATATTAAACGTAATGGGATAGATTTTCGTGACTATTGCACATTAATCCTTCTTTATAACGCTCTTGTTCGCCCACAGCTGGAGTATTGTTCCAGTGTCTGGTCTCTGCATACTAGTGTAGATAAAGAAAATATTGAGCACGTTCAGAAAAAGCTTGTACGATTTTTGTCCTTCAAATGTAATGTACCTTACACCTACCAACATTCAACATTACGTCTTGAATCAAGAGGTTAAATTCTGATGTTATATTTGTACACAAAATTGTTCAAAACAACATCTGCTTAATTTAATAGGCATTCGTGAACCTCCTCGCCGTTTACGTGATAATATCACACTTTCATATGATAGATTATGCCCTGCACTCGGCCTCAACGAAAATCTTAAGGAACGCAGTCACAAAAACAGTCACCAATTTTGATTTTTTTTGTTGACTCGTTAAGTAGTTTGCGTCGTATACTTAATATTGTGTAATGTGTTTGTTATTATCAGTCATTTTTAATTATTTATTTAGTGTTTAGTATTTAATGATAGTGTGTACTTGTAAATGGCTTCCATTAATTAATGTATTACTATTATTATTATTATCATCTGTCACTTCATCTGTCATCTATCATTAATAACAAACTAATAAAATACATAAAAATAAAAACTGTGTAGAATAATTTTTATACGTCCTAAAAAGGTAATATAACTTATAAAATGTTTTTATATTTAAGCACTGCGAATAAAACAAATCAAAATTTAAATTTAACTGCCATTTGATACTTCGGATTTTTCATCTCTCAATGGTCATCCTCATTTGACATCTGAAATTTGTCATCTGTCACTTGTTATAGGTTATGTATAATCTGTCATTTGTCATCTGTCATATCAATTATCTCACATGTAAGTCATTTGTCATCTTAGGTATCTGTTATCTCAGACATCTTGCTTTTATCATCTGTCATCTATTATTTGTCATCTAAGTCATCTGTCACCTCAGTTATCTCTCATCTGTTATATCAGTCATCGGACATCTACCATCTGTTATCTACCATTTTTCATCTCAGTCATCTGTTATCTGTCATTGTAATTAAAAATATAAAATCATCTATAATCGGTCATCTGTCAAATGTCATCTGTCATCTGACATCTCAGTCATTTGTTATATCAGTTATCTGGCATATATCATCTGTCATCTATCATTAGTCATGTCAGTCATCTGGCATCTCAGTCAACTGTCATCTATCTTTTACTTGTCATATGGCATCTGTCATTTGTCATCTACCTTATTTCATCTGTCATCTGTTATCTATCATGTCATCTGTCATTTTAATAACAAACTAATAAATTACATAAAAATAAAAACTGAGTGGAATAATTTTTATGCGTCCTAAAAAGGTAATATAAAAGTTTTTATATTCAAGCACTGTGAAGTAAAAAAAAATTAAATTGAACTGTCATTTGGTATTTCTTATTTTTCATCAGTAATTTGTCATCTGTGTCCTGTCATATGATTGTGTCACCTGTCATTTGTCATCTGTTATCTCAGTTATCTGTCATATCAGTCATCTCACATCTAAGTCATTTGTCATATCAGTTATCTATCATTGCAATAAAAAATATAAAATGATCTATCATCGGTTATCTATCAACTGCCATCTATCATCTGAAATCTTATTTCAGTCATCAGGCATATATCATCTGTCATCTATCATTAACTTCTCAGTCATTTGTCATCTATCATATTTTCTCAGTCATCTGCCATCTGTCATTTGTCATTCTAATAAAAAATATAAAATATAAAAAAGAATGAAAATAATAATAGAATTATCTTTAAGCGTCTTAAAACGGTAATATAACTTAAAATAAAAGTTTAAATTGAACATTTTATATTTTGTCATCTCTCATCTGTCATTTGTCATATATGATCTGTTATCTATTATTTGTCATGTCATCTGTGATCTGTCATCTGTCATCTACCATCCTAGATCTGCCATCTGACTTCTGTCATCTGTCATTTGTAATCTCAGTTATCTGCAATTTTAGTCATCTGTCATCTGTCATCTCAGTCATCTATCATCTTAAACATCTGTTATCTGTCATTTGTCAGCTGTAATCTGTTATCTGACATCTAATATCTGTCAACTGTCACTATTTGTATCTGTTATATATTGTTATAATTGTCAAATTTATCTGTCAACTGTTAGTTGTCATGTCATCTATCATCTGTCATTTTAATAACGAACTAATAAAATACATAAATGTAAAAACTAAGTAGTATACTTTCTATACGATTTAAAAACGGTAATGTAACTTACAAATGTTTTTGTATTTAAGCACTATGAAGAAAATAAATTACGATTTAAATTGAACTGTCATTTGATATTTTTTATTTGTCATCTGTAATTTGTCATCTGTCATTATTTAATTGTCATCCGTTATCTGTCATTTGTCCTGACATTTGTTACCTCAGTCATCTGTCATTTTTCATTTTAATCAGCTGTCATTTGTCAACTGTCATCTGATATCTAATATCTGTCAACTGTCACTATTTGTATGTCAAATTGTCATATGTCATCTGTTATTATTTATTTGCCATATCATCTGTCATATGTCATTTCAATAACAAACTTATAAAATCCATAAATGTAAAAACCGAATAGAATAATTACTCTATACGATTTGAAAATGGTAATTTAACTTACAGATATTTTTGTACTTAAGCACTATGAAGAAAATTAATTGAGATTTAAATTGAACAGTCATTTCATACTTTTTATTTGTCATCTGTAATTTGTCATCTTTCATTTGACATCTGTCATCCGTCATTAGTTATTTGTCCTGTCATTTTTTATCCGCCTTCTGTCATCTTTCATCCTATATCTGTCATCTGAATTCTTTCATCTGGCATCTGTAATCTCATTCATCTGTAATCTCAGTTATCTGTCATCTGTCATCTGTCACCTCAATCATCTCTTATCTGTTTTTTGTCAGCTGTCATCTGTCAACTTTCATTTGTCATCTGTCACCTGTCATCTGATATCTAATATCTGTCAACTGTCATTATTTTTATATGTTAAAGGTATATAATTTTTTTGTTATTCGTCATATTTTGTCATAAAATTTTATAAAATTGTAATTTTGTATAAGAAATAATATAAAGACAAAAAGAAAAAGAATATAGAGATAATAGAATAATTTTTATGTAGCTTAAATATTAAAGTAAATTCAAGTATTCATAATGCTTTTGTACAAAAAAATTAAAACAATATAAATAATTTTACAAATATGAATAAAAAAAGTAATAAAATAAAATTGAATTTGATAATGAATATATTATCTGTTTTTAATATTTGACATCTATTATCTGTCATTTTTCATCATTATCTGTTATCTAACATCTATCATCTGCGATTTATCTTTTCTTAATTGCCATTTGATATCTGTCATGTTGATCAATTCTCTAACATTTGCTAGCTTATATCTTTTTCTACTTATTTACTACCTATGGCACTATTTGAAATTAAAATTGGTAGGGAATCTGTCTGGCTACTGGCATCTGTCATCTATCATTTGAAATATGTCATCTCTCAGCTGTTATTTATCAGCATCTATTTAACATTTGTCATTTGCCTTCTGTCATTTGCTATATCATCTATTATTCATTTGTTGTTTTTATATCTGTCAAAACTTATATCTTGTATCATCTATAATTCTTCATGTTTAACTATGAAATTAAATAATAAAAAATTATCAAGAATCAAAACAGAATATAATACTCTTATCTGTTATCTATCATCTAACAAATATCAAAAAACAGATGGCATATGGTAGGCCATCTGTTTTTTGATATTTGCCATATTCCATCTTTCATCTGATATTTGTCTATTGTTTTCTCTGTTATCTGTCATCTACCATCTGTCAACTTCTATCTGTCATACCGTACATGTAAGTCATCTATTATCTGTCAATTTTATGAAATTGTATTAAAGAATAATTTAATAGCAGTTAAATCAAAATAGAGTAATCGATGTGCATATTAAGTAGTAATATAAATGTTTTGTATAAAAGCACTATGAATCAAATAAATTAAAATTGAATTTGGTGGCGAATATATTATCTGTCATTAGGCATCTGTTATCTGTGACCTACCACAATCTATTATCTACCATCTGACATCTATATTTTGATTTTTTTTTATCTGTTATCTATCATTTGTTATCTTATACCTATGATAGCTCATCTCTAATGTCATTATATTGTCTGTTATACGTCATGTTTAAATATCAACTTATAATAATCAAGAAAAAATGAAAACGGAATAGAATAATCTTTATGCAACTTAAACAGCTGTGTAAATAATTAAAAATTGTATAAATTAGAACTAAAATTGATAGCAAACTTATTATCTATCTTTTGACATATGTTATCTGTCACCTGCCATCTGTGTACTATTTAATATCTGCTATATACCATAAGCCATCTGTCATCTACAATCTATCATCTGTCACCTGTCGTCTATTATTTATTATCAGTCAACTGTTTACTATGACCTACCATGTATTAGCTGTCATTTGTTATAGATTAAATGTAAATTGGTATGTGCAATCGGCTGCTACTGTAATTTTTAGCCTTCAACATCATCTGTCATAAGCATGTCATCTACATCTATTAACTGTTATTTGTCACCTGTTAACTGTCATCTGTTATACATTGTACATATACAGGGTGTCCCGTTAATGCGGGGAAATGGCTGGACCATAGATTCCTGAGGTCAAAATATGACGATTTAACGCAACTTATCTATATCCAAAAATTTACGGTTAAGCCGGAATATGGCTTCAAAGTTAAATTTTTTTTTATTTCTTTTGATTATAACAATTAAACGCTTTATTTGATTTGAATGAAATTTATTTTTAATAACTACCATAATATCATACACCATTTCAGTTATTATGACTATTATTGGTTAACAAGAAGTATAAGAAACAGTAGTACCACCACTTAAAAACTAAAATATTTTTTTATTGGTGGATCTAATAAAAACTAAAAAAATACTGCTTGAAAGACCATTTAATTTAAAAACATTTTTGTCTCTTAAAAATATTTGATATCTTTTACGGTTTTCTCACAAAAAAATAAAATATATCTTTTTTATCTAGTAAAAACAAAATCTACTTTTTCATCGAATCGAAAATAAATGTTTTTCGTGGCCGTCTTTGTTTAAAAAATGTATATTATGTATAATAATAATTATTTAGTGTCTTTTAACAATTAATTTTTAACTTTATTATAGTTCATAAATATTCATATTTGGAACAAACAGATATCTTGTTTGTATTAGGATTTTGCAAAGAAAATTGTTTGAAAAGTGTTACATGTTGTTTTGATTTATTTTATTAATTGATATTATATAATTTTTATTCAATTGAGTAAGTTTATTTACTTATTAATGAGTGCATAATGGGTATACTATATTCATATTTTATTTTTTTGTGCAAAAACCGTACAAGATATCAAAAACTAGTAGGAGTAAGAAAAGTTTTTAAATCTAATGCCCTTTTAAATAGATTTTTTTGGATTTTATTGGATGTACCAATAAAAAAAAATATTTTAGTTTTTAAGTGGTGGTACTACGGTTTTTTATACTTCCTGTCAATCACTAATGTCCACAATAACTGAAATGATGTATGATATTATGGTACTTATTAATGATAAATTTCATTCAAATCAAATAAAGCGTTCAATTGTTATAAACAAAAGAAATAAAAAATTTTGAAACTTTGAAGCCAAATTCCGGCTTAACCGTAAATTTTTGGATATAGATAAGTTGCGTTAAATCATCATATTTTGACCCCACTAATCTATGGTCCAGCCATTTCCCCGCATTAACGGGACACCCTGTATATCACATGTCATGAATAATGAGTTGCTATTATTATCTTGAATTTATAATTTAGAAAATTATCTTGCATCTTTCACCTGCCATCTGTTTTCTGTCTATTTTCATTTGTCATATATCATTTGAATTTTTTATCTGTCATAGCCTATTTCTTACGTTTTCTATCAACTGTCATTCGTGATGTTTAGATATAAAATTGCAATAAAATATAATTTAATGAAAACTAGAGGAATTAAATTAAAATATGTTTTTCCTTTTGCATCTTTTCAAATTATTTATTATGATCAAGAATTTTTCAACATATATCAAAATCAAAACCAATTATTTCTATAATTACTTCTATACATAATATAAATTGCTAATTAAACTTTTTTTTCTCTTTAAGAACGGAATATTGGAGTATTCCTTTTATACAGTGCGCCCCAATTTCTCCTTTGTTCCGGCCATGTCGTAAACTGCACTCACCTGTAATTTATCGATTTTACGGAATACTCTTGATATGCAGCGCAATTTCTATTCTAAATTGCTCCACGTGTACAATATTAAAATTCTGGCCTGAATAACTTTACCTCGGAAGATGCAAATTACTAACGTTTTTTCTCAATATTTAATTCAGACGCGAAGAAATAGATGCGCCGAGGTATAAAATATAATCAGAATAGTTTATTAAATAAATATAAAACAATCATTTATAATTAATTAAAATATTTAAAAAAGTATGTATTGTAAAAAATAAATATCTTCAACATAAAGAAAGTGATGATAATGATAAATAAGATAGTATTATCATAAGCATTCAAAAGGTTATGTATGTTAAGAAAAATATAGATTACGTTTATTATTAGATGAAAAAAATTAGTGTTGTAATCCTTACCGTGTTCATTATAGATGACCCTAAAGGAATCCGAGTGGAGGTGTCCGAAAAACTGTCCCATGATGATATCAGCATATTTCCTCACCAGCTTCAAATACCGCTTGTTGTTGTGATCCGAGTAGGCGTAATGAGCCTGGTGGTTCGATCCCCTCTGCCTTTCATCCGAGCCGGGCGGAATGTGCCCCACTAAATACACCTGAAACGAAAAGTGCGAAGGTTACCATCATGTGGCCTAGAGGGGTAGAGCGACGTCCTTTTCACCACGGGGGAATATTTATTACATTAAGATCTCTGTTTGGCGGCGTCGGAGATGGGGGAGGCCCGGGCCGCCCCCGAGGCACGACTCCGTGAATACCGCACATGATGCATAGCCGTCACGTGGATATCACACGCATGACATGTTTATCAAACGAGAGCTCGTCTCGCTAAAACTCAAAGAAAATGATATTTTATTCAGGCCCGGCAGTCATGACATTGAAAGAAAGCAAATGCGATTTCCTAGTAACGTACTGATCTCCACATTGAATATATAAGGCGAAAAAAAAAAGAAAAAAGATGTAATGGAGTCATTGATATGCCGGGTGGAAGGCGTGCCCGGGCCCCGTTTTACCAATTCTAATAATGAAATTGAATGGAACGCCTGCTTAGAGAAATGTTCTTTATTGCCGCACGGAACTTCAATTAAGGTGCTAACCTCTCGAATGTATATAATAACGGCCACCGTCTGAGGGCGAAGGGTGCAGGGCCGGGCGGGGCACGTTTTACGTATCAAATGCTAATGCGGCGATGCAAAAATGGCTTAGTGAATTTTTATTATTGTGATAACATCAAGGGCCTAAAACATGAACTTTGAATTTCTATTTTTTTAACTTAAGGATTATTCTTCAGTATATTTAAATTTAAAGGTCGTAATTAAACTTTCCTAAATGTTAATTAAAGTGAGATCAGTAGGAGATTAAATAGGAAATGTGTTAATATGTTAGTGATCATGTGGCTTCAATTTGATATAATTTTTTTTCAACAGTTACATTGTATGTATTTTAAAGAATCGATTCGTTTTTCTTGGAATGGTTTTGAGATTACCTCAAATTGCGATATGCTCTACTTTACAAACAAAAATATTCATTTGAATATCTGTGTGCTCGAATTTTCGTATTTTTAAATGTAATTGCTATTTAAATTTAATAACGAAGTGTATAGAAAGCTTTTATTTATTTATTTGTTTGTTTTGCTTCACTCAAAAAAATAGAAAATAAATAATTCATATAAATATTCGAATAGAATATTTATAAATAAAATGTAGGCAAAGTTCACATAATGTCCTTCCATGCAGACATAATTCTAAAAAATGATTTCTTCGCCAGCAGTAGATTTTGGTAATTATTTATGCATATTTTGTATGAAAATATTTATTTAAGTATTTTTTAAATAATAAGAGTGTGGCCCGGCGCATCCACCATTTCGTGACAAAATTGCCCTTACTTATTTTAGTTTAAAAAAAATCATTCACCGAGTTGATAACTTTGAAGTATATCTTGCAACTTAAAAAAAAACTATTTAAAATTCCAAAAATGTAAAAAACATGTTGGAAACCCATAAAATAAAACTTAAAAAAATTCAAATTGACAATGAGTACAAAATTGCTGAAAAATTCTAATTTTTAAAGAAAAATGTAGCAACCTAAATGGAAAGATATTAAAAAACAGAATAGAAAAGAGGGAATACTTAAAAGAAAATTTTAAAAATACTAAAACACTCAAAGTATATTTTTGGAAATTGAAAAACAGATGCACGGTGAACGAAAATTTGTAAAATATTTTTAAAGAATTGACAGAGAAAAATACAAGACTTGGAAAAAATCTTGCAAGGAGAAAATTACATACAAATCTGAAAAATAGACATTTTGAAAAATATTTTTACAAATTGAAAGGAAAACAAATCTGGAAGTAAAATTAATTAAAATATCGCAACTTTAAAGAGAGGAAGCCATAAACATAAGATAAAAGAGATATATTGCAGAAGAGTAAAGATAGTAAAGATGTAAGACAAAATATAGAAGATCGAAGATAGATGAAATCATAATTACAGCTTGTCCTCAATCAGAAGATAAAAGACAGAAGATGTACATAACAAAAAATATGAAAAGTACTAGTAGTTTCAAAGGAAATTTTTGTAAACTGACAAAGAAAAAAAAATCGGAGAGCAAAAATCTCCCAACCGTAAAGAGAGGAAGAAAAACATCAGAAAACAGAAGGTATTTTACAGAAGAGAAGAGGTATACAAATATAGAAGATAGAAGACAGAAGTAATCATAATTGCTGAAAATTTTTAGAAGTTTGGAAGAAAAATCTCACAATCTTAAAGAGAAGACATAAAACAGTAAACAGAGTATAGAAGACAAATGTTAGAAGACAGATATTTTAATATACAAGAAATTTGAAAGTAAATTTTTGTGAATTGGATGAGAGAATTTTGGAAAAGAAGAATACTTGAAAATTCTGCTAGAATATAGATAAGATATTTTATAGAAGAGAAAAAGTAGAAGACAAATATAGAAGATAGAAGATAGAAGAAATCAAAATTGCTGATAAAATCTAAAAGTTCGGAAGAAAAATCTCACAACCTGAAAGAGAAAACATAAGACAGTAGATAGAGTATAGAAGACAAATGTTAGAAGACAGATGTTCTGAAATATTTAAGAAATTTGAGAGTACATTTTTGTAAATCGGATGAGAGATTTTTGAAAAAGAAAAATACTTGAAAATTCTGCTAGAATTATTAGAACATATTTAAAAAATTATTGTCAAATTGAAAGAAGGCACACGACAGAAAATAAAAGAGAAAAAATAGAAGACAGAAGACAAATACATAATACAAATGAGAAAAGATAGAAGATAAATACAGTAAAAAAAACTGGAAAATACTAAAAGTTTCGAAGAGAGATCTGGCAATTTCTTTAATTAAAAAAAATGTTTGAACACAAAAGAATTTTGAAAATTGAATTTGTGATAAATTCAATATGATTGGAAGAAAAATCTCACAACCTGAAAGAGACGAAAAACAAAAGAAATTAACCATAAGGTAGAAGAGAGAATTTATAAGGCAGCAGAAAGAAAACAAAAGACATAAAAAAATATAATTAGAAAGAACAAGAATTATCGATAAAAATTGTAGCAATTTCCTAAGGAAACAGAATGCTTTTACTGGAAATAGTAAACAAATGTCAAAGAATTTCTGTTAAATTCACAGAGAGCTAAAACGAATTCTAAAAGTAGCTGAAAATTTCCAGAGTCTTCAATGAAACATCTTGAAATCTGAAGGGAAATAAAACAAAAACCAGATGACGAAAGATAGAAGACAGCATAAAGAAGGTAGAATATACAAGACAGAAGAGAGAAGATATAAGACATAAGATAGAAGATAGGAGATAAAAGACAGAAGGCAGAAGACAGAGAAAAGAGAACATATAATAGGATAGAAAACAAAAGACAGATATATTAAAATAATCCGAAAATATTGGAACTTTCAAAAAGAAATTCTTTGTAGTTGGAAAAGGGCAAAAAATCTAGTTGCTGAAAAATGTTACAACTTTGGAAAAAAAATTCGTAACTTGAAAGAGGAGACCTTAGAAGAGAAAAGACAAATGACATCAGACAGCAAATTTGTTGGATACTTCTAGAACCTTAGAATATGAATCTAGCAACCTCAGAAGTAAAAAAAGAGAAATTATAAAACAAAAGATATAATACATAACAGACAAAATAGAATACAAATGATAAAAGACGAGAACTTACAAAGTGAATTTTGTCGCTTCCAATTTGTGAGAATACAAATTGGAAGCCACATTTCTTGAGAATAAGCATGCTTAAAAATTTCACTAGAAACGGTATAAAAAAATCCCAAAGGATTGCTAGGCAGGATATTTAAAAAATCTAAAATTGATGAAAACTTCTTTAATCTCGAAAGAAAAAAATCTCGTAAAATGAAAGAGAAAAAAATCAAAAGACAGAAGATAGAAGACAAATGACAGCTAACATGCTGTAAAATTCTTGTACCTTAGAGGGAAAATCTCCCAAAAAAATTTGGAAAATGTGAGAACGTTTAAAGTAAATTTTCGTAAATTGGAAGAAAGAAAAATATTTTCGCTAGAACTTTGAAATAAAAATTTGTCACCTAAATATGAAAAAGACAAAAGAAAATAGACAAACGACAAAATATAGCAAGATTTCTGAAAACTTCTACAATCTTAGAATGACAATCTCGCAATATGAAAGGGAAGATATAAGAGAGAAAATAGAAGACAAATTATAGAAGATATATAAATAAATTCTCATAAATTAGAAGAGGGATTTCTGAATTAGCAGAAAATTTTCAAAGAATTGCTATCGAATAGACAGATAAGTAAGAATTTTGAAAGAAAAATTATTGAAGATTTTTTTAATCTTGGAAGAAAAAAGTAAATGTGAAAAAAAATGAGAAGAGAGAAGTCGAAAAACAAAAGACTGGTTAAAACTGGTACCATCACCACTTTTAGAGATACCCACTACATGAAGGCCATGAAGTTCTCTGTTCCCTGTATCACCTGTTTTGTGTGTAGCTGACATAAACATCCAAAAAGTTCTTCCCAAAAAGTGAATAAAAAGAAGATATATAAAAAATATAAAAGTTTCCGGATGTGGATGAGTATTTCTGCCCTCCCAATATCATGGTCCATCAAACCCTTTATGTGGAAAACATGATTTGTAATTGTGCTTCTTTCGTTCAAAACTTTACTTTTTTTTGTATTAAATTTGTTGTTATATGTATTTTTTAAGAAAGAATACCAAAGATCTAAATAAATAAATAAAACCCAGCCGATTTTCCTAAATTTATATAAGGTTTTAAGCGTCTGCCCAAGTGCAACAAATCATTGAAGAATCTGGTGACCACTTCATTTCCAGTGCTGGTATGTTGCATCTGGAAATTTGAAGAGGACTATGCTTGTATGAATAAATCTGACTCAGTTGCATCATACCGTGAAACTGTAAGTGAGGAATTTGACCAAAAGTGCCTGTCAAAATCACCCAACAAGCACAACAGATTGTTCATGAAGGCCACACCAATGAATGATGGTTTAGCTAAGGACATTGACAATGAAGAAGTAAATCCACGTCCTTACTTTAAATCACTTGCACACTTCGATGCCATAGAAGCCTGTAAAATCTGGTACTTCGGATCAAATGATACCAGCATTACTTGAATGTAAATGAATCGTTCGGCTTCACTGCTGTTCTCCGTTCCAACACTGAAGGTAAAGATTTCACCCAATCAGGGTTTTAGGTTCTGTGCAGAGTATTTAAAACCAAACAAAAACGATATTGAAAAACCGTTACAAGTAATCTGTGAAGCTATTAACTACAAGGCAGTAAAATTGCTTAATAATTCTAGAACCTTGGAAGAAATATCTCGCAACCTGAAAGAGAAGAATAAAAAAATCAGACAATAGAAGCCAGAAGATATAAGATAGAAGTTAAAAGATATAAAGCAAAAGCCATATAAAATTTAAAAAAATATGGAAAATACTAAAACTTTAAAAGAAAACTCTTGTAAATTGGAGGTGGAAATAAAAATCTGAAAACAAAATTGCTGAAAAATTCTTGAACTTTGGATTAAAAATCTTGCAACACAAAAGAGGAGATGGCAAGAATAAAAAGATAGAAGATAGGATAGTAAAATCCTAATTTGCGAGCCAGAAAACAGAAGATGTAAGGCAGAAGATAAAAAACAAAAAATAGGCAATAGAATTGCAGCAAATGAGAAATATATGGAAAATAGACATTTATACATAAAATTGATTTGAATATTGAATTGTTTTCTCATTTATATAAAAGCCGGATGTTTTTTATCTCAAAATGCTTTTCTACTCGAGCTTATTAAGCCTATTCATGTGAAGAATATATTAATTAGAGTGTCGAACATTAAACCACTCTATGGTGGAGTAAAATTCTGCTAAATAAACTGTAAATATTAATAAATAAATGTGAGGCCTTTTTAACACAATTTTCACAATAGTTATCTCAAATTATCTTGAAAGATATGACAAAATTTTGATAGGCTTATCTGGGCAAGTCTACGCGTTATTTATCATTCCAGCATTAAATACTCACGTTTATTAAAGCATACTTGGACCAAAATAACGAACGTACGAATCAAGCTGAATATAACAGTAAAAAAAGCGCGCCAAGACACAGACGCCATTTCTTAGCGTAATGGAATTCTTTGCTCCTAAACTATTCAATTTAAAATATAAAATTTTCCTCTCCGAACACAATATCTCGCCTGTCTCACCCTCCCCCCATCTTCCGTCTAAGTCCTCACGGCAATTACCAGGATCATATTGCGCCGGCATCGTTATTATTAGGGCTCGAGTTGATTTCTTAAATCCAAAGTATTCAAATGGTCCGGCGTGCAATTTCATTTATCATTGTGACTTATAAATATGGCGTCCTGAGGCTTTTTCTGCTTTAACTTAAGCGTTTTATGGTGGTGTCGAGTTTACGGAAAAGTATTAAAGCGAGAGAGTGTTAATAGCCGGAATCCATTACGTTTTCTACAAGTTTCTTATGGGAGAAACATCTAAAATATTTTTTTTTAGATTTAATATTATCCATAATAATTAAACATCTTGAGATTTATAAATATTTAACAATTATTAAGAAAGTCGAGAGTGGCAGAGTTCGTTAAACACAAACTTCATTACGGAATTTTCAGAAACGAGTACAAATTCAACAAGCGACTGACTGTATCGCATCAACGTAAACCGAAAGCTGAATATTACCCGACAGTGTTATCCGATCCACCATGGGAAATGAAAACGTAATACCCCCATAAGCTTAATAAGACATCTGGCTTTTACTTTTCAATAATGTCGGGGAGTGGAAGTTCCGCTGAAATAATAATTAATGTTTCAAATTAATATCTCCTCGACTGTAATTGCAAGAAAGTTTCGGTCGGTGTAGAGAGGAGGTTAGGGGGGTAGGGTGTACCGAACAGAGCAACGCGAGGATTAGGGTATTCCTTTTTGCCACTTATTTATAATTCAAAGGAGTTTAAAAATGTACAGACGATAATTTCCCCTTCATTATTTAAACGGCTCAAGAGCTCCGGTTAAAGTTGGATGGAGGAATTTAAGTTTTACAATGAGAACATCCTTCCGGCGCCAGCCAGTAGCTGATGGTGTTGAAGTGGGAACAAGTGGTTGCCAGTGGTTTTGAATTCGTCATATTTTAAAATATATAAAATGAAATTTAAAAAAAAACCGAAAACAAATAAATAAATAAAATATACACGTTTTATTTCTAATTAAATTATATTAAAATTGTGTTTTTGAATTACGAAGTCTGACAGAGACTATGAAACTGCAACAGTTGGCTAGAATCGAGGAAACTTAATATTGTTTCAGATAATACCACATTGTTCTCATCATTGGAGAATATATTCAAACAGAACTAATAGATAGTGAGGTGATTTTAAGTGCAACAGAGCATAAACATTGAATTAATGGAGGAGATTGTTACTTATTAGCTATTCACGATGATCATACGGGTGTGTAATACTCAATGATTTTATTTTATCATTCAGTTAAATTTATTAAATTTACTATTTCTTTTGCGACGTGATTTTATTATTAAATGTGTGTATATACATCACAAAAAGAACAAATATTCCGTTTCCTCCATTGTGTCGGATCGTTTTCAGGCGAATAATGGCCTTTTGAAGAGGGCCAAATTTTATTACCACTTTGGAAATCGGTCGGCGCCACTCGGCGTGCATAATTTAAATCACAATATGGGGTTTTCGCATTCATGATGTGTGGGGGCGCCGTTAAAATTTACGCCCGTTTTTTTTGAGAATGCCCCCCACGGGCCGCATTCCCGTAATTTTCCCCATTCATTTATGCTCCTCATCTCGGCGTATGTTTATTTTTATTTTTAGAGTGTGTGCGCGGGAATATTTCCGCTCATTTTACTCGAAACAGGTAAATTTTTCATTAAATCGGTCGTACGTTCGATCCATTATTCCGTTGTTGATCGATTCGTCTCGGCTCTTGCGTCGGTTCAATCAGAGCAGGCGGCGCTACCTTTTGTGCAGGAATGCACAATTGTGCACATCAAAGTGTAAAACGATGAGACGTCGAAGGAAACCGTTGGAAAGCAACATTTACATTCCTTCAGTCGTGTGGGAATTGTAATGCTGTATAAGGCATTACGCTCCTCAATCATATCTATTTAAGTCTGACAAACATAAGTCTTCGCGACAATGCATGTCTTAAATATACTTAGTTAAGTTCATTAATTATATAACTGCATGCTGGGGATTCCTTCCTAGCTACAATTATATGCGGCATTTGCACGATTGTGCTTCGGGAAAGATTACAATTTTCATTGAAGTGTTGTTTTCAAAGGGTTTAAGTTCTCACGTCGGATATAAAGCACAATACCGTTGATGAAGCGTTTTACTGCCATCTGCCATCGGCATAGTTCTAGGGCCTATCAAACACTTTCATACAAGTGCATATTAATTATTTCTTGTTATTTATAGAAATTCTGACAGAAGTTACATCTATTTTTATTGTTTAAAATAATTTTAGTATTCTGTAATATTACAGATTTCTGACCTAATGTAAAAACTTTTTTTATGTTAGATTTACAGAAAAGTATTTTTTTTCAATTTTTCAAATAAATTTCATTCAAACCTAACGTACGATAATAAATTATATTGATTTAATATATGACATTAACCTAGCGTACTCTTAACCTATCACAAAAAATTATGTAGTACTTTAGTACCTTAGCGTACTCTTGACCTATCCCGATATATAACATATTTTTCTAGAGTACTTTTGATCTCTGCTAATATATAATACATTGACCTATCGTACTCTTGCCCTACTACAACAAATTAAATATGAGTGTAGCGTGCTACTTACCTATCGTAATATATTAAATACTGACCCCTATACACCCACTGATAACAATTTATAAAATGCACAAAAACTTTTTCATTAGCACTTTTATTTAAATCCAGGTTTATGTTGTGTCTGTAATATATATCCGGATTTAAATCAAAATTTTGAAGTAACGTTTTTAGTGCTTTTTTATATTCAAATTATCTTAACAAATCATACTATTTGTGAAATTTTTTTACGTATTATTTAACTATAATATCACTAATAAATTGGATTATCTGAGCAAAAGAACAGAGTAAGGACTAATAATTCATGATAAATGACGGTCGTTAGGTGAGTTAATAATAAATGATATTTTTTAGATGATAGATGGGAGTTAGACAATGGATAGCAATTAATAAATTATAAATGACAGTTAAGAGATGATAAATGGTAATTGATAGATGATGTACTATAATTTACAGATAATAAATGATAATAAATTAGACTGATGATAGATGCTAGATGACAGAAGATAGAAGACAGAAAACAGAAGACAGATAACAGAATACAAAAGACAGATGAAAGATGACAGACGGCAAATTACAGATGATAGATGACAACTAACAGATGATAAATGACATCTGGCAAAAGATACATAATAGTTGACAGGTAGAGATTATAGATTATTGGGTGATAAATGGCAGTTGACAGATGATGATTAATATTTGACAGATAAATGATAATTGACAAATGATATATAAGGGATGACAAATAATAATTGTTAAATGATAAACTTGGAATAAAAACACTCTCTTCACAAATAATTATTTGTACAACTCACGTAACTCAAGAGCGAATTTTATATATCAAATAATTGATGAGAGTTGATAGGTAATATATAATAAATGACAGTTGACAGATGATATGTGGCAGTTGAAATACGATCAAATATAATTGACTTATGATAAATGATAGATGACAGATGACAGATAGCAGATGATAGATTACAAATGACAGATGACAGATGGTAGGTAACAGATGGCAGATGATAAATGGCAGTTCATATATGATGAAATATAATTGACACATGATAAATGGTAGTCGACAAATGAGAGATAGCAAATAACAGATGATAAATGACAGTTGGCAAAAAGTACGTGATAGTTGACAGATGATGGATTTGGGATGATTGCATGACTGATGGCAGTATACAGATGATTAATTACAGTTGACAGACAAAGGTTTAAGGATGATAGATGCTAGAAGATAGAAGATAGATGACAGATAATAGATGATAACTAACAGTTGATAAATGGTATTTGGCAAATGATACATGATAGTTAACAGGTGATAGATTAGAGATTATTGGATGCCAAATGGCAGTTGACAGATGATGAATAATAATTGACAGATAAATGATAATTGACAAACGATAGATAAGAGATGACAGGTAATTATTGTTAAATAATTAAAAAATAAACTTGGAATAAAAACACTAACACATTTTCACAAATAATTATTTGGGTAACTCACGTAACTCAAGAACGAATTTTATATATTAAATAATTAATGAGAGTTGATAGGTAATAAATAGTAAAAGATAGTTGACAGATGATAAGTGGCAGTTAATATACGATCAAGTATAATTGACTGATGATTAATGATAGATGACAGATAACAGATGATAGATTACAAATATCAGATAACAGATGACAGATGGCAGATGATAAATGGTGGTGATGAAATATAATTGACAAATGATAAATGGTAGTTGTCAGTTGATAGATAGCAACTAAAAGATGATAAACGACAGTTGTCAAAAGATACGTTATAGTTGACAGATGATGGATTTGAGATGATTGGATGTCAAATGGCAGAATACAGATTATTAATAAAAGTTGACAGATAAAGGTTTAATTAACCGATGAATGATGCTGGTAGACAGACGACAGAAGACAGAAGACAGAAGACAGAAGACAGAAGACAGAAGACAGAAGACAGAAGACAGAAGACAGAAGACAGAAGACAGAAGACAGAAGACAGAAGACAGAAGACAGAAGACAGAAGACAGAAGACAGAAGACAGAAGACAGAAGACAGAAGACAGAAGACAGAAGACAGAAGACAGAAGACAGAAGACAGAAGACAGAAGACAGAAGACAGAAGACAGAAGACAGAAGACAGAAGACAGAAGACAGAAGACAGAAGACAGAAGACAGAAGACAGAAGACAGAAGACAGAAGACAGAAGACAGAAGACAGAAGACAGAAGACAGAAGACAGAAGACAGAAGACAGAAGACAGAAGACAGAAGACAGAAGACAGAAGACAGAAGACAGAAGACAGAAGACAGAAGACAGAAGACAGAAAACAGAAGACAGAAGACAGAAGACAGAAGACAGAAGACAGAAGACAGAAGACAGATTAGAGATTATTGGATGACAAATGACAATTAATAGATGATGAATAACAAATGACAGATAAATGATAATTGACAAACGATAGTTGATAGATCATCAACGTCAAATGATTGACGACAGTTGACAGATGATAGAAACACTTAGAAAATGTTTGATAGATTAAATGATGGTCGACAAATGGTCAATGATAATTTACAAATGATATTTGACATTAGGTGTTAGACAATAGATAAAAGCTAATCAATCATAAATGTCAGTTAAGAAATGTTGGTAATTGATAAATGATTAAATATAAATGAGAGATGATAGATAAGAGTTGATACCAAATAATAATTGATAGATGATATATCATAACTGAAAAAATATAGTTGAAAAACGATGATAAAATTATAAATAACAACATTAGATAGATAACAGACAACAGTTAAGAAATGTCAGAAGATAGATGATAGATGACAGACGGCATACCACAGACGACAGACAACAGACGACAGACGACAGATGACAGATGACAGATGACAGATGACAGATGACAGATGACAGATGTTAGACAAGAGACCACAGATGACAGCTGACAGATGGCAGACAAATGACAGGTGACAGATGATAATGATAGATGACATATGACACATGCTGGATAATAGTTGATAAGTGATAAACAGCGGTTAAAAAATAATGACAGTTTACGGATGATAATTGACAGATAGATTGACAGATCGTACACGATAAATAATAGATAATAATTGTAAATTGGCAGATAGTTGATAAGAGTTGACAATTGATACATGGAAGTTGCCAGATGATAAATGGCAGTTCATATATGATGAAATATAATTGACAAATGATAAATTAACAGATGATAGATGGTAACTAACAGATGATATATGAAAGTTGACAAAAGATACGGGATAGTTGATCGGATGGCCAATTGCAGTACACAGATGATGAATAACAGTTTTAATTAACAGATGAAAGATGCTAGTTGATAGATAATAAACGTCAAATGATTGATGACAGTTGACAGACGATAGAAACACTTGAAAATGATAAATGACAGTTGATAGATTAAATGATGGTCGACAAATGGCTAATGATAATTTACAAATGATATTTGACATTATGTGTTTGATGAGAGTTAGACAATAGATAAAAGCTTATAAATTATAAATATCAATTAACAAATGTTGGCAATTGGTAGTTGATGAGATACAAATGACAGTTGACAGATGATAGATAAGAGTTGATAACAAATGACAATTGATAACTGAAAAAAATACAGTTGAAAAACGATGATAAAATAGTAATAAACAATATTATATAGATAACAGACAACAGTTGACAAATGACAGATGATAGATGATAGATGACAGACGACAAACTAAAGATGATAGATAACAGATGACAGGTGACAGATGATAGACGATAGACGACACATGCCAGATGACAGATGACAGGTGACAGGAGACAAGTAACAGATGATAGATGACATATGACATATGCTGGATAACAGTTGGTAAATGATAAACAACAGTTTAAAAATAATGACAGTTTACAAATGATAATTGACAGATGATAAAAGATAGTTGACAGATCGTATACGATAAATAATAGATGATAATTGTAAATTGGCAGATAGTAGATAAGAGTTGACAAATGACAAATGGAAGTTGACAGATGATAAATGGCAGTTGATATAAGATGAAGTATCATTGACTGATCATAAATGACAAATGATAGATGACAGTTCACATATGATATATAACAGTTGAGAAATGATTAATAACAATTTAAAGATGATAAACGAAAGTCAACCAATAATAAATGACTGCTTACAGATGATTGATAAGAGTTGATTACTAATAAATGATAATTGACAGTTGACATGTGGCACAAGATAAATAATGATACATGTGAGTTGGCAGATTATAAGAGTTATACATAATTGACAGTTGACAGAAGACAATTGTTAATAATAAATGCTAATATGCAGATAGATAGACAATGTTGCAATATTTTCAAAAATAAATCTGCGTATCTCAAAAAACAAACTTGTTTTTGTTTTATACAGTTTATAATGGAGCTTTAGCAAGTATCCCGACCAATTCAATAGCTAACAAATGGTAAAAACAATTGACAGATCAGATAATAAATGTTAATTGTTAGATGGTAGACGAGAGTTGATAAATAATAGATAGCAGTTAACAAATAATAAATGATAGTTAACAGATTATAGAGTTGATAAATTATGTATGATAGTTGATAAATAACAAACGCCAATTAACAGATTGTAGAAAATAATTGAGAAATAAAAGTTGATAAATAATAAACGATGATAACATTATAATAAAGTAAAATTCGACAAATGATAGATGACAGCTGACAGATGATAAATGACAGCTGGCAAATTATAAATGATAGTTAACAGAATATATAGGGTGTCAAAGAAGTAAGGACGAATTTTAATTTGGCACCGTTTTGTCATATGACGTTGGGGGTCTTGCTTGTTCCATGTTTGTTATTTGCTATTCTTCAAATTAACAGTCTTATAGCTTTTGTGTGGTGAGCATAGTAGATTGATGTTTATTTTCCCTATGAAGCAGTTACAAAAACATGCTTTCTGGTTGTTTTTCACAGTTGTGGATGAAATTGACGATTTTTTGTTTCAACAAGATTGTGCGACATGATTTCGTGAAACGATTGCTCTGCTGACTGAAAAGTCTCCCCGAAAAATTCTCTTTTTGCGTGCCAATCAGGAATGGGCTGCCAGATCATGCGATCTTATTTAGGCCTTGTGAATTTCTTGTGGGGACTTGTGAAAACAAAAGTGTACGTCCACAAACCAAAAACAAAGCACCAATTAAGGATGCAATTTAAAGGGTTATTAACGGCACCCCACTAGATGTTTGTGAACGCGTCATCAATAATTTCAATGAACGCATTGTTTGTTGCCGCGCGGCCTTCGGTGGTCATATGGAGAATATACTTTTTCATACATAAATGAGATGTTAATTAATGTGTTTATATAAAAAATACAGTTTCAATAAATTTTGTATGTTCTGTGGAACTTTAATATTCGTTCCTATTTCCTGAATACCCTATAGTTAAATAATAATGATAGTTAAAGGTTAGTTGATAGATAAGGATTATAATTGTACGATAATAAATGATAGTTCACAAATAATAAACGACTTTTATATGTATCTATAAATTAGTAAAATTAAATTTCTTTGAATAACTTTCTCACTTATTGTTGGCTCTCAAAAATTGTTTTATCAATATGTTTCTCTAATAATTGTTTATTTTTTTCAACCCTAGAGTAACTATATAAATATAATAATTGCGTATTGCTTTATGCTAATCAATTTATTAGATTTTTTTCATGTACCTTAAGTTTATCAATTTATTAAAATATATGGACGTGAAATTATTACGTTTCTGAGTATAACTGTTATATATCAACGGACGAATATAAATCTTTATATGTGTATCGCGTAAGTATATAATTAAACATAATACATTCGTGTATAGTTAAGTTATTAATTTATGGTCAGAGCAAGCTTGCTATAAACTTTACAAGCTTCATCCATAAAGTTCTAAATTACATGCTCGTTGCATAAACTCTCTCCACAAATGTCCGCTTAGAAGTTTTATTGAAGAACTAAATTATAAATATATAAATAAAGCTATAAAGACAATTAACATCAGTAATAAAAAAATAATACGATATAATTCTTATTACAATTACTTCAACACTTAGTATTAAAAAGAAACTTCACCACCCCTACATCAATCAATTACACCCCTCTGTGAAAATCACGCGATTAATATACCATTCGTCGCCCGTGGCGGTCGTCTTTTGTTATTGAAACGCGTCACTGTTTATTTCCCCCACTTCTGATCACTTAATCGTAACGAATAAAAATTTCGACAGCAGGGGGGAAGGAGTCCACTTGAGCAATTGAAAAAAGAATCAGTTTAACCGTCGATGACCCTATTTCGAACGTGAACAAGTATTTTGTTTATTGTCGGTGCGGAAATATTTGCATAATTTGCCCTTATCTACAGCAAGTAAATCTGGACTAAGGGGTGTATTAATGGCATTTGCATTCGGATCATGCGCTATTAATATAAGGAAGTGGATTTCCGTTGTAATCGCATTGAATTATTGGTTTAAGTGTTCGGCCAGTCCGTTTATAATGTAACTTATGATACTAAAATGTGATCAAGCTATATTCTTTTTCTTTGTAGTCTTAACAACCTGAAAAAGGTAATTCGATAAATGGTAGTATAGAATATCTATTAGGAAATTATTTTCAGTCAAAATATGCCACGAAGTAAACGCCCAAACCATCAAATATTTTTTGATGGAGAAGGCAATTAAAGATTGAATAAGGAGATTGCGGTTTGAACTTTCGTACCAAAAAGATGGGTTTATTAAAGTATTAGTAACATATCTCTTAATTTTGATGTAGTTTCCTTTTTTACTATTTCAATCATTCCTATCCTCTAATTTTACATCTAACAAGTAACGCGTGTTAAACGTTTAGCTTGATTAAAATTGAGCAACAGATCGTACGATAAAACATCATCTAATTATTTTGTGAAAATGAAGATCAAGTTGAATGCAAGTGTATCCCCACAAATTAAACTAGCTGTGTGTACATATATCTACAGTCTCGTCTGTATCACTTGAACGATCTCGAAGTTCTAAGCAGTATTCACCCTCTCCCTCGCACCCCATGCCTCTTTCTCTCTCTACGAGTTAATGTGTCTGGGCTAGTTAGGACTTGTTTCGGTTTTGCGCTCTCATTTCATACGTCGTAAGATAAGTTATTCCGAAACCATAACCGCCGTGTTGTGTGCCGAGTTTTCACAACATTACAACTGTATACAGTTACAGTTTCGGTCGCTGCGAAACTTGCGGAATGCTCTTAATATCGCTTAAACCAGATTTCAGCACGTTTTTAATAAATGCCCTCTTCAGTGATCAGCGAATGTGAAATTAATTCTTTTCAGGTTGGTGAATTTTTCTCTATCCCCGACAATATTTTATTTCCGGCCGGGCGACTGCGGGTCTTAAAATTGATGATGAAATTTGCATTGAAATTCAATTGGGGGAATTATTTGTTAGCACGAACACGAGATAAATTTGCTATATGAAAATTTCAGCACTATACATCTCACTCGGTAAGCTCCTTTGGCATTTAATCGAGGCATTTTATAGGTGGTTTGTGGTGGTACGATTCCAGGGGTATTACTCCTAGATTTGCATAATATTACATCTCATATCACACCATAAATATGGCCAGAGCAAAGTTAGGATTCTTAAATTTTTCTTAAGTTTATATAATCCTTAATAAATTTATAATATTATAACTTTAAACAGTAAATTAATCAATATAATTAGTATCAGAGATTTTGATCAATATCGACATAGCGAGTAAAGTAGTCATTATCCCACAAGACGTTGAACGCCGACTTCTTTGCCAACTTTGCACTTTTATTGGATGACCCGTGGTGAACATAAATAACAGGAAAAAAAAAACGGGCGAATTTATGTCGGCTTATAAAGTGCATTTCGTTCGTCGCGTTTCCAGGTCAGCTCGTGCACTCGTGTTTCTGCTGGTATTATGTTAATTATTGTCGCAATTACGTACAATGTAATTAAATGGCGTAGGGGAAATAATTCCTTTTTTGCGAAAAATGGTTTGAACGTAGCAAATACACACAGAAAGAGATAGAGAGAGAGGGAAAAAAAACGCCAACGCAGAAAACTAAATAATTAAATTAAACATGCAGAGCGCTTAAAGTTTATTTAATACAACATTTTTATTATCCCAAGTTTGAATTAATTATTAATTACGGGATTAAATATTTAAAATAAACTCTTGGTTTAGGATGATTATATTTGCGTTGGGGAATGGTATGAATATTGTAAGGTGGGATTACTTTTTTAATATTCATTAAATTGTTCTTGTGAGGAAATATTATTTCAAATTTATTTAGTTAAAATAAAATGAAAATCTTTCAATATTAATCAATTATAAATAAATTATTTGTTTCAACCGTTGTAGTTTAAAGAGGCAACCAATAATTAATTTAGATAGATCAAGAGTTGACAATGACAGTTGTGTTAGCCTATGCGAAGGATATGCTGGTGCAATGAATAATAGATTGAGATAAGTCAAGAGATATACTAGGGCAATAAAAATATAGTTGGGATAGGTCAAGAGTACGCTAGGTCAATGATAGATGTTTTAGCTTAGGTCAAGAGTACGCTTTAGTGTCATGGCGCGGGGCCTGCACAATATGGTAACGATGCCAGGTTTCTGGATCTGGATCTGGATTGAGTTTGCCAAGGGTGATCAAATCATTGACCAGAGCACTTAGGCCTCACTAGGCCCGTTGTGCCCCACTGACTGGGAGAGCCTCCTCTAAAAGGTGACAGTGTCTGCCAGCCCTGTCTCCTTTGTACCGGAGTCCAACTGAGTTTAGGCGCAGTGCTGCCGCCGTAGCCATCTCCTCTAAGTATAAGTCGAGAGGTGGAAGGCAGAGCATTGCTTCCATTGCTGCAGTGGGTGTTGTTCGCATTGCTCCGGTCATGGCCAGGTTTGTACGCAGTCCTGATAGAACGGTCTTACTGCCGTTGTCTGTGGTCATTTCTTGCGGCGCAGGCCTAGGGGATCTTAACCGTCCTGTTCAAGGTGGATGCATGGCCAAGGAGCAGCTTAATAGCGACTTTACGGACTGATGGGGCACCTGAGGCAGCCCCCACTTTCAATTATATGCCATGGTATGCCGGCTCTGCCGTGGTCGACTTTCTTTCCGAGCACATTCGTGGGAACATGGAGCAGTACAAAATCAACGACGACAAGAACAAGAACAAGGTGGAAAGTACAGACAACGGGAGCCCGAAGGGCCCCGGGATGTTAGGCCTTAATGTAGCGATAGCGTGGACATTTAAAAAGTTATGCGCGCCGATCATACAAGGGGAATCGAACATCGGATACTCCTGCTTTGTTTATGACGATAGCCAGGCTACTAAAGCGCAGAAGAGAAGCAGAAATGAGTCACCTCATCGAGAGTCAGGGGTAAAGTCTAGGATACAGGACAGGCTTCTGAGTCTACGTACGCAGCTGGGTAAGATCACCGAGTATCTTATGAAACTCGTTAGGGATAACCAGAATAGGAAGGTGGTGTTCAAGCTTAATATTAACACGTTAAGGAGTGTGGCTACCCAACTGGTCACCAATGAAATGAGGAGGGCAATTGAGGGGCTGGAAGAAGGTTACGATCACACCCAGGCATATGTCAGACTAGTGATGGATTGGGGCACGCAGACGACCAACTTAGTAAAGACGGATGAGGCTTTCCAGAACGCCCGGTTCCAAGAGGCCATCCAGACTCTTAGAAGGGGTGGACAGCTTTGAGAAATGAGAAACTTTAAAAAATACACCATGACACAGGGTGTATGGTGATGGTATAAGAAAATTCGATGCTGGCAGCGGACAGCACGGTGAACGTGGTAATGGTCCATACGGGGGACCTTCGAATGAATAAAAGCATTCAAAGGAAGTTCAGAGAATGATTTCCCGAACTCGTCGAGATTGATAGTGAGGTGGAGACGGTACGGAAGCTGACATCTTGAAGAAGCTACGTGCCATGAGGACAATACTCGAAGAGGAGAGACAAGATGTCCCACAAATAGACAATTGCACTTTCAGGAAATTAGTAGAGGGGGTGTTCTCTGCGAGGCGGATATAATTTAAGATATTCTATCTATTTTTCAGTATTTTCTACGAATCTTAGATCTTATCCGTATTATTCTTTAGAACGAATAACAAATATGTATAATGGTAATGATTTATGGATGAATCTTAGATTAAGGAGGAAACAGAGAACAAATATAGAAGCAATAAATTATTCTAAATTCATGTAGAAACAGAATAATTGTCATACAAATAGTCACCTTCACTTTCATGAAATTAGTTGCGGGGCGAAAACTTGTTAAGATATTATATCCACCCGAGAAACCGGCTGAGGAACGGCCAGCCCTCAGTTATGCCCAAACAGTGTGGGCTCGGGAACACATGCGACGGAGACTGTAGAAGGCAACGGTAATGAAGATGAGACAATGACGCGGACTAAAGACAGTGGGACCCGAAGGGGTAGCAAACCTCGCCCAGCTAGAAGGGGCGACATTATTCATTCGTAGGCGAGGCGTCGTAGCGGAGACAGCTGAAGGATAACATTAAACTGGCCGAAACGGGGATCAGGGTTAGTAGGGTGACTAAAAGCGCGAGTGTTAACGTCCTCATACATATGGAGAAAGGTCAAGAATATATGGAACTTCTCGTAGCTGCTGGAGAGGGAGTGGCTAGCATCCGGAAGGAACGAATTCGTCCGAAGAGAGGAGATCGATTAGGCACGGGTGGCGGATCTAGATGCGTGCAGGAGCATAGTGGTTCGAGGATTAAGGTACACAGCTGGTAACCGTTTTGGTCACCCCAATAAACGCTGAAAAGCTGACCAAACTGGGGAAGACCTATCAAAACTGGTAGAAGGCGAAGGTTCACTTGAAGCAGGCCATCAGACGCAGTAAAGAAAAAAAGTGGAAGCAGCTACAAAATGAGGTGGAGGCGGACAGATGGGGGCAGCCCTACCGGATAATGGCATTCAAATTGAAGGAAAACTTACCCTACGTAGTCACGCTGGTGCAAGGGAGTGTCAAGGAAGTGGTGAGCTCTCTGTTTCCTCAAATAGAGCAAAACCGTTATCGGGGTCTTGGGTGACGGCACCCACGGAAGAAGAGCTATCCACCATCGGGCACTCCCAGGACGAAAAGCACCTGGACCAGAGGGATACCAAATAAAGCTATTAAACTAATAGCAATGGACGACCCGGAGAGGTTAACACAGCTGATGAACGCATGTTTAAAGAAGGGGATCGCACCTGTGTCCTATAAACGGGTCAGACTCACGTTAATACCAAAGAAAGGAAAGCCAGAAACGTATGCAGGCTATTGCCCAGTTTGTCTGACAGACGGCGAGGCCAAAGTATCAGAAAGGCTTCTGAAGACTAGAATGAGGTCAGCAAATGAGGAGGACGGGGGTTTATCTGAAAAGATGATATTAAAAGAGCGGCCAGAGAGTGGAATAATCACGGAGTGACTTGTTACCATAGACATCGAGGTGACGGTACACAAAATGGTGGCGCCGTGGATGTCCAGGGGGGGGGACAGGCCTAGTAAGAGACGAAAAACTGGACTTATTGGGAAAGTATGTAGAAATTCAAAAAAGTATGAAATACCTGGGGGTGTACATCGAAGCTAACACGTTGTGCAGTAATCACGTGCTTACTATGATATCGCGAGACTCATGGTGAATGGGAATCCCATGTTTCGGCTTCTATATGCAGTACCAACAACAATCGCCAAAACAATTAAATATCTGGGGGTCACCCTGGAGGCTAACCCGTCTTACAGCACACACGTGCTGCTGGCCTCCAGGGAGGTAGCAAAGACAATTGCAAATATCGCCAGGATACTCGTGAAAAACGGGTGTCCTTTTGCGGCTAGATGGAGGCTACTTATGAGTGGTGATAACTGAGAGCAGCAATGCGGCTGGGAAACATCAAGATTGCAAGGGTATACTGAACTATTTAGACAGACGTGGTGGAGATCTTGTCCTCGGTCCCGCCTTTGGATCTGACCCTTAGACAGAGAGCAGAGATGTACCATATGCAGAAGGGTTTCTCTAAACGTGTGGCTTGTCAAAAGACTTGGGAGGATCTACTGGCTAGGTGACAGACCCGTTGGAACGAGGCTTGTACGAGATACTGACAAGATGACTAATACCAAACGTTAAGGCATGGATATACAGGCAAGGGTATACAGAACTATTTCGACAGACGCCGCGGAGGTCTTGACCTCGCCCCCCCCCCCGTGGATACTACTAAATGTGTGGCTCGTCAAAAGACTTGACAAAACATTGAGGCATGGATATACAGCATGGGGAGCTAGATTACCACCTTACCCAGCCACTCACACGACACGGTGCCTTCTGAACAGGACTGAGCAAATGTGACCACTGCGGGACGGAACAGGACGATGCGAAACACATCTTGTTGGTTTGCCTGGCCTGCGACATAAATAGGGAGGCACTAGACAACCTGACTAAATTGATGACAGAATGTACAACATCGAGAAGGAATATCGATAGGCTGAGGAGAGCCATGTGACCGGGCATATTGAGGGTGTTCAGAGGATACAAGACACTCTCTACAGACATAGCGGAGGTCCTGGCGTCGATGCCCTCATCGGATCTAATATTGGATGCTAGGGCCCACATCCATACTGCTATTAGGAGAGGGGTTAGCAAGGCGACAGCCAACAGAGAGGCGAGATCACAGGTTTTGACGAGATGGGAGGTGGTGCAAAGGAATAGTGGGCGCATGGGTCCAGGAGGTGATACAGGATCTGAACCCATGGGTCGGTTGGCATCATCAGGTGAGCTGGAGTACCACCTGACGTAAACAATAACGGGGCACGGGTGCTTTATGAAATACCTGTATCGCATAGGGAAGGCATAGAGTGTCGGCTGGGGCGACGGACTTCCACCAATACCTTACTTCGAGAGGATAGGCTTTATTTCCTAATATCACTAACATCTGAACCACTGCGCAAAAGAAAGCGGTGGTCGATATACCCAGGGGAAACACTGAGGTCGTGAGCCTATAGGTGGGATAAGTTTATTTAACATAGGTCAAGGATACGGTAAGGCAATGAAAATATATTTATTATAGGTTAAGAGTACGCTAGGATAATGATAGATGTGTTAGTTTAACTCAAGAATACGCTGAGGCAATATATAATTAGTTTATATATATAGAACAAATATACACTAGGACAATTATAGATGTTAGCTTAGGCCAAGGATACGGTAGGGCAGTCAAAACATATTTAAGATAGGTCAAGAGTACGCTAGGATAATTGTAGATGTGTTTGTCTAAGTCAAAAATACTCTGGAACAATAAAAAAATAGTTAAGGTAGGTCAAGTGTGCGCTAGGGCAATGATAGATGTGGGTTAAATTTAACGCTTGGGTTGACTTACTGGTATTCTGTAAGCGAAACGTTAAATAATAACCTACACCTTCAATATTTCGCTTGTTTTTCATTCTGCAAAGAAAAACTCTAATCTACATATTATTTCTTAATAATAATTTATAATATAATAAGTTGTTATAAAAAATATATTTAATTATTGTTATAAATAAAATACGTTTGAGTTTTATGATTTTTAAGAATTATTTTTGTAATTTTTCTTTATACATTTTTCTTTAGACATAATTGTTGAATAAAGTGTTATCTTTACTAATATTAATAATTAGATCGTATCAAATAGTTTAAGAATATTTATTACAAATAACGTGTGTATATTTGAAAATCTTCTCCCTTCCACCCCCTTTAGAAAAATTATAATTTTACGAGAACGACTGGATAATGTAGCCGCCGCAGAAAACCATAATAATAAACGTCGCCGTGAAAAATAAAATCCCGATCACGTTAGGGCTTTAGACCGACATCCAGAGGGGGTGAAAATGTTATGTGTTAACGCTTATCCATATCATAATTTTTTATACTTCGGCAGGATGAAATTCCCAGAGACACAAAGGGAATGGGGATGGGATACAAAATAAGGAAGATGAATACAAGAATGTAGTTTAACATTGGCGGCGGATCGATAGAGGGGTGGGACGGAGGTGGCGGTGGCGTCGGCAGCGTCGGCGGCCACAAAAGGGATGTTGGGACGGGACGGAGAAGGAGGATGAGGAGGGGGCTCGCAGCTGGTGATTGCTGGATCGCGGCCAAGCGAGAAAAACTGCTAATCACCGCCACTCATAAAAGAAATCCGTAGCCGAAGATATCGGAAAAAGCGTGAATTATGCAGAACCGTCCGATGTGTTTTCTCATAGATACTTTATGAAACCGCCCGGCTTTTCTGTTATGTAAATATTACCAAAAGGAACAGGATCATTTTTACTTATAATAAATATTTAAAAAAAGTAGAACTTGAAATAGTACAAACTTCCAGAACAAGATAATAAATAATTGCATAAAAAAACACTAAAATATCTTTGAGTTTCTTAATAAATTTGCCTGAATGTTTAGGGTTTCTTAATAAGGTGAAGACAAAACTTCAATGTTTTTGATATTTTTTTAATTAACACTGGGAAACACTAATTAAGATTTTTTAGCAGATTATGATGAAGGCTAAATTTAGAGGTTTTTTAAACACTGTCTAGAATTACTGGTTGAAGTGAACTACAAAGATGATTACTGTTTAGCTTCCTTTTTAAGATGAACGACCAACTTAAAGACTGTCGAATAAAGTTTGTTTTGCAATCATCAGAAGTTATTAGTTAAGCTTTTTTCTCAGGATCAAGGCTAAACCTGGAGGTTTCTTATCTTCTTGTACTCTGACAATTTCCTATATCTGACAAACCCTTATCGTCAGTGTCTATCAACTTTACAGACTTTAAAAGTGTAGTAAATGCCTCTACTAACAAAAAATTAAAGAAACGACAATTATTAATTTAAATTATTAGAAAAGTTTTTCGTTTTATACACAATGGAAACACTGGTCTAAATATTAAGATTAACACCTCTGAATGCTATAGTCTTACTGTGTCTGAACTTAAGTCCTTCAAACTTCTTCAAAGATCAAAACTTTGATCTTATACTTCATTAATTGTAAAAAGAAATACTAAAACAATCTTTTGAAAGAGCATTATTAGATAGTATTTTTTTATTAGTTCACCTTGACGAACTTCAACACGCAACTGTAAAATTTTTAACTTTTACTGCAATATACTATTAAAATAAATCGTTCATATAGTAAATATTAAAATATAAATTTATTCATCATTACTCTAAAGTTAAATGAGGTCTTCATCATTACTTATAAAATCCTTTTTGATAAAGGAATTTAAAGTAATAGTCCGAATGTGCATTGCACTAACCAAGACCAGTGTTGAATATTTAAAGAAAACAACGTTAGTATCGGCGTTACACTAGCACATAGAATATACATGGAAGCTTCGTGACCAATGAACGGAAATATCCAGTTCGCTCCAAAATGGCCCCACATACACATACACACAAACACACGCGAACATCTTTATGTGCCACCATTGTTTATGCAAACTACTACTAAAAATAGATTTTCTTTCCTCCGGTCGCGTACGTAGGTGCAGTAAATTGCGCTGAAATGGGAAAATTGAATAGCTTTCATGTTTCACCTTAAGCTATTTACGCAAACACTATTATGTTACACTAACTTTGCGCAATAAACTGAATGGAGAAATAAATTTTCCACTGTGGCTAAAGTGGATTTTCATACATAAAATATCTACGCGGCAGAATATATTTATATGATGTAGTTTATGGTATGATATAGTCTATGCTAGGTGAAGAAGAAATGTTGAAATCATCTGGAAAGTATTTCCTTTTTAGTAATACAAAAGATCTAGTAAATATTAAAAAATAATGATGTTTTATTGGTAAAGAATATACCTTAAACAATTTCTTTATTTATTTACTTCGCAATTTTAAGCAATTGTCGTAACTTGTGATGAGCTTCATACTCCTCCATCACCAATGAATTGAGATAGGTAATAGTAAATCTAAAGGAGCTAAGTCTAGACTATAGAGTGGATGGTTGACAGTTTGTCCATAATGATTAATGGGCTTCCCTAACGGTCGTTATTATGGGTGCCAATACCTGCTCCACCTAATGATGGCGCATTTGGTTCCAACCGAACTAGCGTTAGCAAGAGTGCGGCAACGTTAGTTCGGGTCAGGAGTTGGATGAGTGACTGGTACTATCACCATTGGGGTACAATTAATGGTGCTCTAGAGCGACAGGGCAATCCTTTAAAGTAACAAGCTCATTTACACACACAAATACACAAATAACAAGACGGAAGGACGACGTGGTCGATTGCAAAACACTACTATTACTACTACTACTAATTTTGTACATAGGCAAATGAAATACAACTGACAACCTTAACACACTTCCGACTGTTACTCTATTCGTCAGCGCTCTGCACCATGGAAATGAGTACTACTTTCTTACTGTCCCTCGTAAATACCCCCTATCTCTAAACTGTATCCAGCATGCACCATATATTATATTTTTTTTTAAATTTTATTTCCGTGGAATTTGAACGGAGGCAAATATTTATACGTGGATAATAAATTCAATAAAACGCGGACAAATATTACACATTCGGGTAAATAATGTACTCGGCAAAAGTGAAAACAGCGGTTCCCCAACAATATCGTCATTTCACACGGAATAATAGAACACGTAACGCGCATAGAGGGCGTTACCGTGCGTGGCACGTGTTAACGAATAATTCAGATTTATATTTACGAACGCGGGCGGATTTTTTTTTTTTCGTGTTTGTTTTTGTTTTCGCCATTCCCACGTAAAACTATAATTTATTACGAAATCACATTTACACTGTTGCACTTTTTAATGACGTGCTGAATGTTGCAACGCGAAATATTGATAAATGCATTATTACTGTTTGCCGGCTACGCTGCGTCAATATTTGTGGGACGTATAATTTATTCTGCGTGTAAATATAGTGGAAACAAAACCAAAAGTAAATATGATGAATAATTTTCAATATACGGGGAAAAAATATTAATTAAATATACATAATAGAGATAGTTTAAATTATATGAAAATAATATTCGGTCTTATCTGAAATATTAATAACAATAATAAGTCTTTGTTTAAATGCTTATTGTTAATTCAATTAAATTAAATTAATATAAACGTATATTCTGTAAATGAAGATTGCCCAAATAATTTGAAATAAAGCTTATGGTAAGATATTCGATATTCTATAATTTTATTATAATTAAATATATTATAACGTTGAAAATAATTACAAAATTTAAATAGAAACTTAAGAAAGACAAGAGATTAGATAACACCTGCTTATCAAACAGGTCAGTGAATTAAACAAAATCCACATATAAAATATAAATTTCTTGTACTGAACAACAAAGAAATAATTATAACGGGGAAACTAATAATTCTACCCGATTGTCATTTAATGCCGGGGATTCCCTTTTGTGCGGAGAATCTCTTCGGCATTCATTCCGGGTCTGATCGGAAATTGACCTCCGGCCGATGGGTAATCGAGGCGCTTTCGGGGGTGCGGTGCTGACGGCCGTTCTTCACACCGCCGAGGATCGTGGACTGGACGTAAATTAGAGAGTGCGTGCCGGGTAAATTTTCATAAATTTGTATATTTTATTTTAATACGCATCGCGTGCATTGAATAATCTTGCGATGGCCAGCGCGATATGCGTATGATTATTGTTTGTACACTTAACGAGATATTACTGTCGCAAAGTAACTGACAAAAATTATATTTCTGTTGTTTTTTTTTAAAGTGAAGGCAAGTATCAACAAATGTGTAATTGAATTATTATTTCTGTCAAAAACAATCATAGACCGGTTTCGATCTGTTTTAAATTTTTTTAATAAAATCTTTTTACAGTATTTCTTGACCATTTATATTTTTAATTCACTGCTGTACGTGGTCATGACTCACTGGCACTGAGCGAAAGAGGCCCTGGGATTAACTACATGAACCAAGTGAAAGGTGGACTTTCCTGACAATCTTTTGACACGGGAGTGTATCATGAATGTAGTCCTAGCAACGGGCAATGCGCAAAACTTCAAATTCCTCAAGCTGCACAAGCGACCTGGGCGGATCGGGATCACCTGCCGCAACGAAGCTACGGCAACGTGGCTGAAGTTGCATCATCTTCTGGGATACACAACGATATCCTAGAGAAATATTTTCCGGGCAGTCAGGAGTACAGGGATGACCGCATTTTGCAACTGATAGCAGTCCAGAATGGGAGTGATGCCTCAAACTGGAGGGTCTTAAGAAGGGTGACCGCCGGACCCACTCAAGAGGTTACCTTCTCTGTGAATGCTATGTCCATGGAGAAGTTAAAAGAACTAAATTACCTCGTTGGGTTTCGTTAGACGAAGTAAAGTAAGCTTCACACATAAGCGAAGCAGGGCAAGCCCCTGAATCTGAACAAAACTCCGGAAACAGTAATACTTCCGGAGGGTAATCTACTTTTGCAAATCCCAACTGGTTCAACAGGGACCAACAAGCCTCCAGGGATCAGGAACCATTCAAGAAGCAGGCTGTGGTGTGCCCACGACAAACTGAAAGATGCCAGAGGTGGTGATCATTCCAAGGCCCATAAATGAAGGGTAAGTTGCAGTGCCTCCAAATAAACCTGCGGCACTCAAAGACAGCAGCAATTGCCTGAAGCAGCAGGCAAGAAGCAGGGGGAGAGTCCAAGTGGGGCTAATTCAAAAGCCCTGGGTTCATAGAGGAGCGATTAAAGGACTTCAGAACCCATTGTACTATCTGGTTATATTACATATACAACGTGCGGCAGGACACGAGCCACCTTGATGGCATCTTAAACAAGGGGAATAAACCCACGTTTATAAATGCAGTAACGCAGGAGGTACTTGATTTGACCTTAACCATAGCGTACGGCGCACAATTGATAAACATTTGGCGTGTACTCCCAGAGCTCTCTATGTCAAACGATCGCTTTCAATATGGAAGCTGGGAGTACTGTCCAAACTTCAAGGCCTCCAATATAACATTGCGACCATAGAGGAATTAGAACAGGCCTCACTACACTTAAGTGATATAGCAGCCTATGAGAAAAGCTGCCCGGTAAATAAACGAGAAACGTTCCTCCGCTCTGAAATCCTTCAACAGAGCCAAAAAAACAAACAACTGGTCGGTCTATAGACAGGCCCTGACTGAATTGAATAAACTCAGGGAGTCTAAACGAAAGGTTCGGAAGGCTTATTGTGAGGGGATCGACTATCTGACCCCAACAAATAGACTCAGGAAGGATCAAAGAATCATACCAATGCGGCCGAACTGACGGCAGTCACACCAAGGATTAAAAGGACAGTTTAGAGATACTTCTAGGTACTCACTTTCAGGGGTCAAAAGTAGTGGCTAAAGACACAGTTGCGGCTATTACCCACCCAGTGGCTCACTGCTCCAATCAAGTTAGCTGCTGCTTAAAATATTCACGCTTAGCAATGACTTGAGCCATAAACAGTTTCAAGATGAATCAAAATTATATCGACCCATCAGCCTAACCTCATTTCTGCTAAAAACATGAAGATAATCGAACAGCACATAAGAGCATCCTTAAATGCCAAGCAGTTCGCATTTTAAGATAGAAAATCCACCATCGATGCTCTTCACCACCTCGTAAAAGAGGCAGAACTAGCCATCCTATACAATAGTACTCGGAATATTTGTAGACATAGAGGGGGGCTTTAACAACACATTATTCTCTGCAATAAAAAGATCTGCTATAAATAAAGGATTCTATCCTTCCACGATAAGATGGGTGGAGGCAATGATTCAAAGCCGACTAGTAAAGGCTTTTCTAGTAGGATTTACAGTATCTATGACTGTAACAAAGAGGTGTCCTCAGGTAGGAGTTTTGTCCCCCACAGTATAGTCAATAGTGGTGGATGGACTCCTGGGTGAACTATATGAAAAGGGCTTTATAACCCAAGGCTACGCTGATGACATCGCCGTAATAATCAGGGGCAGGCATGAAGGCATTCTTACAATCCTAGTGCTAGAAGCACTGTATATCATCAATAGCTGGTGAAAAGACTAAGTGTCAACCAGAATAAAAGGATCGTAGTTCCATACACACGTAGGAAGAAGCCTTTTTAAAATTTGTGTCACTTTTATAATTTTACTTTTACTTCTTTTGTAAATTTTTTATATTAAAATGTGTATTTATGTAATGTATTTTTATAATTAACCATGTATATTTTATTAAAATTTATATGTGTAATTATGAACTATTTGACTTGTGTACAGATGTATTATCTACTAACAATCAATATAAATTGATTGATTGATTGATTAATATAAAGGCTCCCTGGCTGAATGGAATGGAAATAAAGTATCTGGGTATAATTCTGGATGTCCAACAGACATCCACCCATTGTCACCTACGCTGCCCTTGTGTGGTGGCTAGAGACCCAAAACTAGACACTCAAAACAAGCGGGGTATACTTCAACGTTTAGCATGTCTAAGCATCACAAGGGCCATGTAAATGATCCCAACCGCGGGAATGGAGGCAATCATTGGCCTCACACCACTCCATCTAGTAGTATAAAAAGAGGGACTTGTGGCGGCCATCTGACTACACCAGAGGAAGAAAACACTGCCGGGGGATTGGACAGGACACTTACAAATACTGCAGCTAATCGACCCGGTCTTCCTGTCCAAACCGACGGACATTATGTCTAGGAGGCTCGAATTCGAAATACCGTTTACGGTGTCGATTGAGGACTCCAAAACGGCTTTGATGAGAGTCAAGGAGGTTGGTCGAGGAATATCAGCCTGGTACACGGATGGTACCAAGAATAACTGAGGTACTGGAATAGGCATTTATGGCCCTAACCAAAACCACAGGAGCTTCATAGCACTGGGTACGACACCAGAGCGCCTAGATAGGCACCTAAATGGGGCGCATATATACATTTCCTCAGATAAGTAAGCCGCGTTAGAGGCCAACTAGCCAATATTCACGGCTCACGGATCCCTTTCGCAACTGGCGCAAGGTTGATCCTCATGTAGATCCCTGGGTGCAAGGATATTAAAGGCAAAAAAGAAGGTGGAAATGCCACTCCAATGCAAGAAGACAGAAGACATAAGCACTGGAACATTCTACCAGGCCTACCGCAATCAAAGCGATCCATAAAACTCGATCACAGCTTGAATTCACCAGGAACGAGTTACGAACTTTCACCGCACTCAAGACAGGGAATTGTGCTCTCCGATACCATTTGTGGAAAATGGAAAAAGAGGGAAGTGGAAGACTATGTGATTCGACAGATGAAACGACTAAGCACATGCTATGCACTTGTGTCGCGGTGGTTCACAAGCATTTTTCACATTTCGGCAGGGACCGATTATTCCATAAAGAAGTGAGCAGCAACACCCCCAAGAAAGTTACTAGGTTCTTGGAGAACGTGAGACTACTTGGAAAGTGATGGGTTAAGGGTAGAACAATAGATCTGTTAGGTCGCAGTGCACGAGAGGCTTACATACTTCACAACTACCCCATTTAACCTATAACCTATATACCCAGCAATCCTGTACATGTAAATCTCCTTGTTGAAACTAAAGCAAATAAACTCTTTAATTATACGATAATAATTGGAAATCAATTAAAATTCCATCCACAATTTTCAAGAAAAATCAGCGAGGAGGTTCACTAGTGACATTTTATTCCTCTATATCCTTCGCTAAAGCTAATCCCACATATTAATAATCACCCGAGTCAATGCCTTCATTTAACTCTCTCCTTGTCCCATTTCACACTACATGTATTCCTAGTTTATATCCATCATGTCATTATTATTGAAGATTTCAACATTAATACAACAAATCTCACTAATTAGCTACATTCGCATCTAATATTAATGTTGTTGGTATTCTCACGCCACCAACCTTCGTAATGAATGAAAACCAATCAATAATACCCGATATAATCCATTATACTTCCAACATCCGACATCTTATCCACACAGTAACTCTTATATCAGAACTCTGTTCTGACCACCAATCTCTCCAATCGATCTTGTCGAGTAAACATGCCACAAGTGACCATTTCTTTTTCAGCAAGTCGTTCCATAAGGCTCCCCATTCTCATAACATATTTAATCCTAATCCTATATACTTTATTCATACTACATATTCACTCTATTCTGCAGGTGATACTGCCTTAATTGTACATGCCGAAACACTTGCCTATGCGCTTGACACACCACCAACCTCCAATCAGATTATAATTGGTTCTTCAAACCTTTTTTTTTCACAAAATTTCGCCCCCCTAACTCTTACCCCAATAATCCTCTCCATAGATCATCCAAGGAATTGTTTTACGAATCAACACAGATCACTCCCATCACACAACGTACTAACTGAAATTGGTGAAAATTTGCAGCAAAACCCTTTAATCTATCCCATATTAATACATTTTGTATCCCCTGAAATCCCAATATTTCTTCAAAATACAAACATCCTACAAGCAAAATTCATGAAGTCATTAGATCGCATAATCTGGGCAGTTTCTTTATATAGCATTTAAATGCAATTTAATTTCTTTCATGAGATAGTGGCCTATGATGGTGCGTTTTTAAGTTCGTGGAATGGTGGGGATGGAGGGTAGTCGGGGGCGCTGGTGCAGGTCTTTACGTATCCAGTGACTAACCATTAGTATATATAGCGTATGGAGTATTGTCATAACTAGGTCATTAGTCTATGAAGTATCGTCGATCAAGTAACTCAATCCGGAAGAAATTATAAAGTATGGAGAAAATAGAGTTCTGCATCAAATGAAGACGATTCTCGAACTGAGAACCTCGCGTTGAGGTCACCACTTCAGATCTCATCGAAAAATTAATATTGGAGGATACACGTTTGAAGAAAAAACAACTCGAAAAAATGATTGGACTATCTGAAACAAGCATTTTTAAGGTCTTCTATAATCATCTCGGTATGTCAAAAGTCAGTGAAAGATGGGTGCTTAGATTGCTCACACCCCCACAAAAACAGCAGCGCGTCGAGTGTTTGTGTGCGGTTTTTAACTAGTGCAATGGACACAAGGATGATTTTTTGGAGCGAATTATTACTGCGGATGAACCTTTAGTTCGTTACTATGAACCTGAATCTAAGTTTTCTAGGACATATCTAGAAGGAATGTTGTTGATTTATTATAAGGAAAAATGTATTTCTATAGATGGAGTATACGACGAAAATTATTATTAATATACTCTAAGAAACAATTGAAAATTTGTAATATAGTTGAACAATAAAATATTGAGATTTGTAAAATAATACACAGTTTAAATTTTTGATTGAAGAAGCATTTACTTCGGGCACTACTTGAGTACTTAGGAATTAGGAAATACATTTCTGATTCTATTAAGAATGTAGAGCAACTAGCATCCACTCGTATATTAAACGTATACAATGAGCCTTCTGCTGCACGTAACCTCTTTATTTAGTACAGTATCACCTGATCTGAAATTATGTTAACACAATTTGAGTCCGAAACTACTAGTATTCCATAATTGAAATCGAATCCCGCCGCCGTCATATTGATATTTCCTTTCATTACAATTCAACTCGTAACCGTGTACATTTGTATATGGCGGGGTAACACAAGTAAGTAATCAAGTACAAAGGACCAAAGGGGCAGGCTCGATGTGGGTTTCAATACACAGCGACAATTTAAACTATTTGTTAGGTTTCTCTATCCATGTATATATACACACACACACACACACAAAAACACACCCTTATATATACATATATGTGTAGCAGGCTGCATTAGTCCAAGTGCTCATTTCGAGACCTCTCCAACGGAAATTCGGTTTGGGATGGCGGCGTCTAAATACTGGCTGGGGGCACTAAGTTAATACTATTTAATAGAAGATAATAGTCCGGGGCGATGTTTATATGTGCACTCGAATGGATTTAGTCAGATGTCGGTTGATTTTCGGGTAGAAGTTTGGTAAATACCCGCATGGAATTATTCTGAGATTGAAAAATAATTAATTTTAAATAAGCAGTGAAGTAAAAAACCCAGAATATATTTTTTTATGACGTATATTATTGATTGATTGGTGTATGAAAAAATTAGAAGCAATTAAAGCGTTAGTTTTGGTGTAAATAAGAAACATTATTTCAGTTTTACATGAGTTAAGCAATAGTTGCTAGTCTTGATGCACTGGGTGTAATATTGATTCTTATAAGTGATGAACACTCCCATGATTGCATGTAATATTATAATGGCTCGATTAAAGATTTTATGACTTAAAACTATGGTGATGGGTGTTTGTGCATTACGTAAGCAAGGCTAGCAATTACTTCAATAGTATCCATAATGCAAGTAATAGTACGACTCATTATTTGAAAATCACTTACTTTAATATCGGCAATGATGTAAGTAAATTAGTATGACTTACCAGGATAACTTGATAGCAAAATTAAAATAATAACTGTAGAAATCTGAATCAAATAATAATTCATATTTCAGATAAAAAAAAGTAAATGAGCAAAATTACCATTTGTAATATTCATAAGGAATTTATAACACCGGACAAGTTGAATGATATAGTATGGTGGTGCACTATTGTCTAGCTAGACATTTATCAGCCGTAATTTTCGTGCGGTCCCATCGCAATATCAAGAGAGTCGAGAGCGACAGTTCCATTTGCTAAATTGCTAATTTAGAATATTAACCGGTCCCGAAGTTTTGAGGTGTTCTACATGAATTACGGCGCGTCTCGCGCACCCCCTCCGTAATAAAACACAACTCTTACCCTCATATTTATTTTGCAGTAAATTGGCTCCAGTGTAAATTATATCCGCGAAACTCGAACTCTCCTCACTCAACACTCTCTCACTGTGTTTATGTGTGTCTCTCTCAGTGGGTATGTGTGTGTTTGCCACCAATTACATCAAGACTCCTATGTTTACACAGCGTCCGCTAATATTATTTCGTATTGCGCAAATAAATCGAATTCATTACATAAATAAATTCCGGAAGGTACAAATTAAATACGGCTGCGGTAAATACAGAACGGCGAAAAATATTAATCGTTGTAATTAAGTTTGTGTTTGTTCCTGTCCTCAATATTTCTGTTATTAATTGTGTTTGTTAAATAATAAATGTACATGTCTTAAACATAAATAGATTGACATAAACGATGACAAAATATTTTTTAAATACTGTAAAAATAGAATTAATGAAATAATATGCTTATAATAATAATTCTTATCCCTCAAACGAGCTCCTTTATAAATACACCCAAGTTACTCCTATCTCCCAACGTATACATAGCCTAAGTCTTAAATTTGCCAACAATTCTTTTAATGTATCCCTTCTCAACAATTTTTGCATTCCCCGAAATCCCAATATCCCACCTAGATATAAACACCCTTTGTCAATCAATTCATTAGTGCGAATTATACAGACAGTTAAGCTAGCTTGCAAAGTTATTTATTTTTTTACACATAATTAGAGTCAAGACAGGGCAGAAAGACCGACGGTCGATAGCCCAAACGGATAGACTAACACATTAGATATCATTTGTAAATATTTTTAACTTTGTATATATGTTCGAATAAAGATGTTATTCTCTTCCTCTCTAATAATTCTCAATAAACGTTTTTATTATTTATTTTTGACTTTCGCTTTAAGGTTTTGGGTGTGGATTTTAAAGGATAATTTGATATCAAATGTTATGCCAGAATATTTGCATGTAATTGAAGGTGATATACGATGATTATTTATGTTTATGTAATGAGGGGAATTATATGAGCGGTGGAAGGACATAAAAAGTTGCGATATGTTTTGATTTATTGTGATTTGCCGGTAGGCAAACCATAATTGGATACTGTCGATCAGCCCCTGGAGAATATTAAGTGCCTTCACTAGAGTTGGGCATGCACAATTAAAGACGTGTCATCTGCGTATAATAGTGGGTAGGCGGATGGGTTTAGGTAATTAGAATCGGAATTATAAATATCATGAACGAAAATATTGTAAAGGACTGGTGATAAGTGAGAACCTTGCGGAACACATTGTTGAGGATTAAAGGGGCGGGATAACGAGTTTCAAATTCTAACTTTCACGAGTCAATTGATTAAAAACCTTTCAATGACATTAAAGAGATGGGGTGGGATTTCAAGGGAGTTGCATTTAAATAGCAGACCACGATGCCACACCGAGTCGAACGCTTTTTGTATGTCTAAAAAAAACTATTGCGGACTTTTGGCTTTCGAGGTAAACCGTTTGACAGTTCAAGGTCAATATGGACAAAGGAAGTATGGTGGAACGATGTTCTATAAAGCCGAATTGATATTGAGGGATGTGATATGAAATATGGCATATGTGTTTACTTTTGGATAATGGTTTCGAATAGCTTGCCAAGAACCGAAAGGAGTGTGATAGGGGGGATAGTTTGTTACTGCCGATGGATCATTGTTTTGTTTCGGGATGCAAGTAATAATACCTATTTATATCATCCTCGGGAATATGTGAGTTGGGTTTATTTGAAACAGTTTTGTATCAAGAGTTAACAGATTGAAAAAAGTCCTTGTCATATTTGTCATTTACTGTCCTCAAGATGGTCTGCAAAAATGCCTGCTGTGGTCATCTGTTTTTATTGTATTAGTAGTTGTAGTACGTTTTGTAGATAGTCTATTTTGCAATATTTAGAAAGTTTCTTTTATTTTGGTCCAATAAACTTTTCCATGTTGTTCGTTTATATTTTTGCATGTTTTAATCCATAAGTCTACTAGTCTATGAATGTCTTTGTTTAAGCTATTGAATTACTTTTTAGGTCTGGATTGTCGGTTAGTCGTATGTCTCTGTACAATTGTCTTTTGAATTTAATTCAAATACAACTTGGTAATGGGTATTTATATGTCTTTCTACAGTATGTGACTTTTAATCGAATGTGTCAGTTCATTTTAAAACAAAGATATGGATATTTGATTAATTTGTGGGTGAAAATCTATATATTCAGTCTTGTCTTTAGTCACTTTAACAATCTCACAGTCCTTATGTCTATATATTATTTTAGGGGAGCTGGAATAGAAAGTTGTTATACTATTGAAAATTGTATTAACATGTGATCTAAATATAAATCTGGAGTTAGGGTTACGTTTTGGAAAAAGTGTTGGATATTACTTGTACACAAAAGGATATCAGGAGTGATGGATTGGTTGTGAAATATTACGAATGTAGGAGAAGTGTTTATATGTATAAAGTTGGAGTTCGATAAAAGGAGGAAAGTTGTTTTGTTTTACTTTTGTCCATATTAAAATAATCTCCAATTATGACAGCTTGGTCGTACAGGGAGGCTCTGGTTAAGATGGTATCTTCTATTTTGAGGAATTTTGATTATAAACCAAACAAAATGATGATGTGGCCATCCCAATACTCTCCCTATATTTTACTCTAAAACTATGAGGTTTACGGAAAAAGACTATATTCTTAACAATTTGCTTAATTTTGGATTCTTTACAATTACTTGTTATATAAATTCCATGCAACTCCTATAGTTTATTAGCAATAGGCAAAAAATGTCAACATTTTTAATACTTAATTTTTTGAAACTTTATGAAAAACATGTTTTAATAAAATTTGTTCAGTTTTTCGTTCTCTTTAATTTTAGTTTGAAAAGTTATGTAATGTTTTTCATATATAGAAACATACACACAGAAAAATTATTTTCCCAGAAATTAGGGACCTCAAAATGTATATTTCCGTTAAAAAACGTTTTCATGAAAACAATACTTTCGCTATATTCTATTCCAATTCACCCTACAATCAATATACATAAGCGAGGCTTTTAATTAAAAGTTATAAAACTTAAATACATAAAACATTATTGAAAATTTTAATAGGTTTATTCAAACAATTTTTTCTATCTAATAATAAAAAACTTTTTAAATAAAAAAGAAATTCAAATTCAAATTTTTGAGTAAGTAAATTAGTAAAAATTTTATGCATGATGGGTGATCTAAATTAGATAAGATTAGCTATAGAAAGTCATTTATATCTAAACTTAAATTTTTATTTTGTTTTTTTTTATTTTTATTTTTTATTACATAAAGGGTTTGATTGTTTTTAGTAGCAAAATTATCCATGATTAGCAATTAAAGTTATCATGTATATGTAGGGTGGGTGGGTGGCCTCTACCCACTCTCCAATCAGTAAAATATAAGCGAGGGTTTTAATTAAAAATTGTATAATGAGAGGAAACATAAAAATGGCGATGTGGCCAACATAGTAATTTCCTTACATGTTTCTCGAAAACTATCAGACTTACGCAAAAAACTATTCTTAATAATTTGTTCATTTTGAATTTTTTACAATTATTTGTTATATAAATTTCATGTAACTCCAATAGTTTATTAGCAATTGGCAAAACATGTCAAAATAGTCAATTTTTATTTTTTTTCTCGAAAGAAATTTATGAAAAATATGTTTTAATAAAACTTGTTCAATTTCTCATTTCATTTAGCTTTCGTTTGAAAAGTTTTGTAATATTTTTCATATTAACAAAATATCTAAAAAACAAAAAAAAACGGCTTAGAGTAAATATTCACTTCGGGTTGATGAAGCTTTACCAAATGCTTTTCAGTTCCAGTTTTTAATGATTAAAGCTTAAGTTTAAAGTTTCATCTTAATAGGATTATTCATTTTTGAGATTCAGCGCCTACAGACAATTCCATGTACGAAAACAATACTTTCCATACACTTGGAAAATAAAAATAACATTAAAGTACATTTCGAGTACTATGTACTCATTATCAATAGCGTATAACGCTTATAAGCTATTGATAATGAGTAGATAGTACTCAAAATGTACATGTAGCAAAATAAAATTAAATTATGAAGGAAATGTTAGTGTTTTTATTTCTCAAGTGTATAAAATAAATCTTCACGTAACTCAAGAACACATTTTCAATACTCCATATAGGGAAAGTAAAAAGAGTAATCGATGCTCTTCTTCTGAGTGCAAGATGCATATATTAATTGTTGTTTAATTTCCATTATTTGAAAGAGAGAGTCGAATGTTTAGAAATAATTATTTTGACTAGGTTAACTATTAATAACTTCTCTCGTCAATTTTAGAGTAGTTGGAAGAGGAAGTGAATTAAAGGTAAGTCCAGCGCCGAGCTTTTATTATTTTGAATCTTCATTCTTAAATGGTTTTAAATAATGTTATAATAAAGCATACAGGTCACAAAACACATGTTAATTTAATTTACGGTTATTAATAGTGAGTAATAATGTCATACATTTTTGTGTGTCAAGTACACCAATACTTGCGAAAAACAATTATTGCTTTTTATAAAATTTAAAATTTTTCGTACTACTTTAATTACATAAAATATTACTTAAAATGTATCAAATAACAATAAATTTAGTAATACATTATTTATTTATACATTAGATAAGCAGAGGTAGGTTAGTTTTGCATATTGATATTTTAAATTCTTTGCTTGTGGTATTAAATATCTGTTCGGTAAAATAATATTTCGTTGATTGTTGAGGCACTTATTTTTTGAAAATCCATTATCTCTTAATCTAATAATAATAGTTAACTATTTATGATTTTCAACTTTTCATTTTAACTCATTATATTTCATTATATTTATTCACAGTATAGCGAAGCAATTGTAGCGAGTTAAAATAAAAACGTTGAAAATCATAAATAGTTTACTATTATTAAAATTATATTTATTTTCTCTTGCCGGTTCAAAGAAGTATTGTGATAAAAGCTTCTACTATTTTAGGTTCTTTGAAATAAATGTAAGTATTTTAAATATACTATGTATATACAACATGGACCGTTATCAATGACTTGTTGGGAAAGTCTAAAAAACAACCAGAAATTGAAAATATCCTAATGAACAAAGAAAATGATATAAACAACTATTTTAACAGTTTAGCTATGATAGAAACTGAGAAAATTCCATACCGTCCATATAATTGTACCATGAATAGACAAACTAATACATTATTTCTGACACCAGTTTCTGAATCGGAAATTTATAATATTATACATGCACTAAAAATGATGTATCTTACGATTTCGATGAAATTCCATTAAAATTAGTTGAGAGTGCAATTAACAGCCTAATTAAACCAATTGCATATTTAATCAACCTTAGCTTGGAAAATGGTATATTCCCAAATTGTCTAAAAGAGGGTATTATTACGCCTATTTATAAAAAAAGAGACCTAGATATATTTGGTAATTATAGACCAATTACTATTTTATCAGTATTCTCCAAAATAATTGTAAATTGTATAGCTAAACGCTTAATACATTATTTCTCAACAAATAATCTGTTTGATTTTGCACAAAATGGGTATATTGCAGGCAAATCAACAAATACTGCTATATTTGATTATTTATCAGAAATTACAAAGGCAAAAATTCCCATGGGTTTAGACTTATCCAAGGCATTCGATACAGTTAATCATGACATCTTGCTAGAAAAATTTGACATATATTTAATTAATTGCTCACTTAACCCGTGGTGAAGCATATTTGAAAAATCTTGATTAGAAATTAAAAACACTTAGTATCATTTATTTATTCCAATATGCTTACACAAAATTCCAAAAATGTAAAATCCATAAATATCATAACAAAAATTTCAGTCACATATGGAAAGGGCAGAGTTCACAATATAGCGTTCTTCCACTCGTACCAACACTTTCTTCAGTGAGAAACTTGCTTCTTGATGTTCATTTCAAAGTATTTAATCTTTATTTTGGCCAAATGCGGCATATTATATCCTCTAAAGGAACTTGCACAAATATGTGACTTATGTCATCTTGACATCTCAAGTATAAACTTGGTTTGTTTCCCAGAATATTTATTATTTTTTCTCCGACTAGTTTCGACAATATGTCATTATCAAGGAGTAATGAATAATGTACAAAAGGTTACACTAATATATATGGATTCACGTTCAGGTAATAAGGACCGTCATAATCGGGGACTTCCAAATCTCTTCAATATTGTTAGTTATTTGTTTGCCGCTAATTATGGCCTTATTTATCTCTAAAATATTTAAAAATATTATACTCAGGTAATAAAGGTCGGCATCTTAATTACAGAGAGGGATTAGAGATAAATAAACCAAGTGTTTTTAATTTCTAATCGAGGAAAACTTGACTTTTATGGTGTTAGATGTATCGGACAAACTCTTCTACGTTCATACCTAGCAAACAGAAAACATAAAACAAAAATTAACAATAATATTTTGAATCAAAAAACAATTAATATAGGTGTGCCGCAGGGTAGTATTCTGGGGCCGTTGTTATTTGTTATTTATGTTAATGATTTTCCTAAATCTGTCAGAAATCATAATATTCATATTACTACATACGCTGATGACACCACTCTTCTAATATCGGGTTCTAGTAATGATGAAATAACTTACAAAACGAAAGAAATATTAAATTATACGGAAAATTGGATGATCACTACTTATGAAAAACTAAAAAACAAACATGTTAGTATTCAAGACCAAAACCAAAGATAGTACAATAGATCAGTTAATAGTAAATAATATCTTACAAGTTCAATGCAAAACAAAATTTTTGGGAATGATAATTGATTAATTAATTGAACTATCATTAAAATTAAATACGATATATTACACTTTTAGAGTTTTAAATCAGGTATTAGATACTGATACTCTGATAACAATATAACGATCAAATTTCGAAAGCTTAATACGATATGTCATAATTCATTATGGGTCTGCAAGTCGTGCGAATAACTAAAGATTTTCCTAATAAATAAAGAACTGTATTCGATTGCAGAGTACTATGTTTAACATATGTATATATATATATATATATATATATATATATATATATATATATATATGTAATACAATACAACACAGATATTTTACTTTATATTAGTATAAGTGTAGCTAATTGTATTATTTTCTTTATTACTATTATGTAGTTTTCCTTTAATGACGCAATCAATCTGTAACGTACTTTATATAAATTTAATTATTGTTATGTTTGCATTATGTATTGTCTCTAATTTGAATAAAGCATTTATTATTATTATTATTTAATTTTAAGTTTATAGTGGGGGCAGTAAAATATTTTCATAATTTGTGCATCTGAAATCTTTATATGACTTTTCTGCATTGTCAAATTTTACAAAATATTTCAAATGAAAGTAAACATAACAAAATTAATAAATATTTTTTTTAATAACTGAATAATTGAGGCTGTTTTCTGAGAAAACAATTAATTAATTAATTATTTATTTATATGTGACTGTTTATTTATATTTTATTTTGTTACGTGAGTCACCATTTATATAAAGATAATGGTTTCGACCGTTAATACGTGGTAATCCATACTTACACTGAATTCATTTTTTAAATAATTAAATTATTCGTGGTTAAAACATAGTGAATTTTTCAATTCAGTGCACCATTTTTATATTTGAAGCGGATGTGAGTATCAGAATATTAAATCAAAATGTTAAATATTAGTACATATGTTGTATGAATTGAAATACACTTAATATACTTATCAGTTCCTTTTTAAATTAAATTTTACATAATAAAATTTGTTTATAAATTCTGGGAATATATAAAACCATTTCTGTAGTAAAAAGTTTTTTGGTTTTAGTTTTTTAGTGTATTGTTTTATTTCGTCTGGTAATGTGTAATTTATTGTAAACCAGTCCATATGTAAACATTGCTGTCTTATCATACTGTTTACTGTGATGCCGTGTTGACTAATTATGAATATTAAAAATGGTGATGTGGCCATCATAGTACTTCCCCTATATGTTTATCGAAAACTATGAGGTTTACGCAAAAAGGCTATTCTTAATAATCTGCTCAATTTTGGATTCTCCAAAATTACTTGTTATATAAATATCATTTAACTCCTACAAATTATTAGCAATAGGCATCAAATGTCAAAATAATTAATTTTTAATTTTCTTCTCGCAAGTTAAGAACTTCTCTAACCCACCCTCAAATCAGTAAAAGGGTTTTAATTAAAAATTGTAAAACTTAAATAAACAAATTATTACAAATTTTAATAGATTTATTCATTTTTATACAATATTTGATAATACTGACTGGACGGTGGGATAGAGGCCACCAACCCTAAATGTATTTATAAATTTTAATTCATAATCGTCTCGCAGTTTCCAATAAAAATAATTACAAAATTTTCTGAATAAGAAAGAAATTACAAACGTAAAATTTTTGAGTGAGTAAATTAGTAAACATTTGAAGCATGATGGGTGGGCAGACTTAAAATCCAAATTAGATAAGATTAGCTATAGAAAGTTATTTATATCGAAACTTAAATTTTGATTTTGTTTTATTGTTTTTTATTGCATAACGGGTTTTATTGTTTTTAGCAGCAAAATCATCAACGATTAGCAATTGCAGTTATCATGTATATGTAGGGTGGGTGGGTGGCCCCTATCACACCTTCAAATCAGTAAAACATAAGCGAGCGTTTTAGTTAAAAGTTGTATACTGTAAACAAACACATGTATGCATTTTTTAATTGACATATTCATACAAATATTTCAAATAATTTTTACTTTCCCTATATAGTATATATAGGGGAAGTATTGTTTTCGTGCGTAAAAATGTCTGTGGGCGCTGTATCTCAAAAACCAATGATCCGATTGAGATGAAACTTGAAAATTAAGGTTTTGTCGTTAAAAACTGGAACTGAAAAGCTTTTGGTGAACATTTAAAAACCGGAAGTCGATGTTTACTCGAGGCCGTTTTTTGTTTTTTTCTGATATTTCTTTTAATATGAAAAATATTACAAAATTTTTCAAATAAAACTTGAAGGGAATAAGAAACTGAATAAGTTTTGTTAAAACATATTTTTCATAAAATTCTTAATTTTCGAGAATTTTTTTTTTTATATTTTTGACAATTGCTACTAAACTATTGGAGCTACATGAAAATTATATAACAAACATTTGTAGAGTATTCAAAAATGAACAAATTATCAAGAATAGATTTTTTGCGTAAACCTCATAGTTTTTGAGAAAAATGTAGGGAAAGTACTATGATGGCCACATCACCATTTTTACTTTCCCTATATAGTATATATAGGGGGAGTATTGTTTTCGTGATTTTTTTTTCAAATTTTTTTTTTGCGGAAATATCCGTTTTGGGGTCCCCTGAACCCAAAACACTAATTTCTGGAAAAAAAATCTGTGTCTGTGTGTGTGTGTGTCTGTCTGTCGGTGGGTGTTGTATCTCAAAAACGAATGATCCGATTGAGATGAAACTTTAAACTTAAGGTTTTATCGTTAAAAACTGGAACTGAAAAGCTTTTGGTAAACATTCATAAACCGGAAGTGGTTGTTTACTCGAGGCGTTTTTTTGTTTTTTCGTGATATTTTTCTAAATATGAAAATTTTTAAAAAACGGTTCAAACAAAAGTTATAGGCAATGAAAAACTGAACAAGTTTTATTCAAACATGTTTTTCAAAAAATTCTTAACTTTCGAGAAAAAATATAAAAATTGAAAATTTTGACATTTTTTGCTAATTGCTAAGAAACTCTTGGAGTTACATAAAAATTATATAACAAATAACTGTAGAGAATTCAAAAGTGCACATATTATTAAGAATAACATTTTTGCGTAAACCTCATAGTTTTCGAGAAAAATATAGGGAAAGTACTATGATGGCCACATCACCATTTTTGATAATGTTTTACTGAAGGGTGGGATAGAGACCAAATACAATTTTATTATTAATCGTTTCTAAGATACAGCGCCTACGGGCATTTTTATTCGTGAAAACAATACTTTCCCTGTATATTCTATATAAGGAAACATTTCGTGAATCTACAACAGTGAGTCTTACTAAGACTACAAAACAAATTAATTTGAAACAACTACTTCTCTGGCTAATACCTCGATAGACATTGAATAAAACAAAATTAATTTGCATGTTACGAATAGTACAACTATCAAAGCTACACTAATTTGAATGAAATTATTTCTGTTGAATAAACTAATGGTTAATAAAATAGATTTTAAATTGTTTAAATATGACTATAACATGAAAAATTATGAATAAAATTGAATTTAAACTGATTTCATTAAATTGAATTAGCAAAAGCAATTAAAGAATCTAGCATTCAAGTTTATAATCATCTGCAGACAACTGTTTTCGAACTTTCGCTCTCTTCAGTACAGCTTTATTATAAAATTGATTTTAAATACAAATAAAAACACTTACTAATGATGTTTAAATGTATTTTTAAAAATTTTCAGTATGTTATTAAAATAATAAATCTATTAGTATTACACGTACTTCGACAAAACTTTCAAATCCGCCTTACATAATCCTACGTAATGGGCTTACGATTTAAAAAAAAGTGTGCAAAATTAGTTCGGTTATAATTATTCCAGAACAAGGTGTTAGTGTGGGATTATGATAAGGCGCTTAATTAAATTTAATTTATATTTTAAACGTCAACTTTACCTACAGTAATTAGGAAAGATTCTGCCGCCTCGCGGTTCATTATGTAACAACGCCGCCGCCGCTTTATTTTCGCCTATTTTCATTAACTTAATAGTTAATTCAAATTTATTTCGTCCGCCTACGGGCGATTATTATTTAATATAGTGTCTTGAGCCTATTATAAATTCGTTCATTAAATCTAATTGTTCCTAAAATTTATATTAGAAATTATCATTACGCAATCACTTAAATGTTATATATTTATTGAATATGTTTTCTATGATAAATGTATCAATGTTTAATATTAATTTATTATGACATATAATGTTCACTTACAAATAATAATAAACAATTTACATTTAAAAATACAGTTACAGAAATGAATGTGATCATAATGGTTCAAATACATGCTAATAAAAAAAAAACGATTGAAAAACTAATTAAAATATTTCTATTTACATAGAAAATAATAAGAACATACATATAAAATGAAATTAGAAACAAAGGCAAACAGGGCGATAACTGATTATTATTAGATGGCAGAAGTATAGTTGTATTTTTGTTATATTATGTAAATAAATATGTACATAATACTTATTTAAGGTACTAGTGTAAAAGGTGATTTTTTAATGCACAAACTGGCGTTTAAAAACACGAGAAAGGAACGATCTAGTGGCTTTACAGTCAGATAAACAAACTTTAACATATGTTCATAAGAATAATATTTTGCAAATGTCATTTTGATTGCTGCTAATTATTATATGAATAAAATTACAAATATTTCGTCCAGACTGTATTGACAAAAACGTTATTTAGCAACCAGTTAATAATTTATCCAAATTTGATTGAAATTGATATTTCCGTCCGATAAAAAGTTAAATAAACACTAGTATTATAGAAAACCACTTTTACAACAACAAAATATGTAATATGATAATGCTTGTCAGAAAAGTTTGATGCAAACCGTTTTATAAAAAAAAGTACATATAGTATTAAATGTAATATTGTAATATTATGAGATGATTAAATTGCAAAAAATGGCAGTTTATAAGCGGAAATTGAGTATTAATTATTATTATTATGAAATATATTGGCACTACTTTTTTTATCTTATGAAAATACTACTACTACATAAATTAATTAATATAATTATTGCCTAACTATATTATATTATGATGTATACATTTAGTGCTAAAGCCAATTAACCCAGACAGACCTTCATTATCAACACAGCAATCGTTAATAATTACAGTATGACTAAAATTGATGTGGCGATGTCGCGACAAAATAGGGTCGAAACTGTAAACAAAACACCTTTACGTTTGTTACTTATCGTAATTAAACGTTGGTGCGTGCGGAATACGGCGGCCGGTCATAACACTGTGACGTGCAGGAACTTTGTCAATGGACGATTGTGCTGAAGCAAGCACATACACCACCTCGCCGTCCTCCTCGCATTCAATGCCGTAATTGAATTTCACTTCTTTTCATGTATCTCATCTTACAAACACAAAGAGACATTTCGAGCTTTAATCTCCGCTCGGACATCAGCGATCGTCCGACGTATTGATTCGCATTAAAACGTAATGTTGTGTAAGTAAGGTTTTTTTATGTGCCTCTCTCCTCTGATCTTTCGTTCCAATAATTAAATTGGGATTTAATCAATATTTATATGAGACGGCTTTTTATCGGAATTATATTATAGTATAATATTAATTAACGATCCAAAGAATTTAAGTAAGCTATTGATTTAGAAATTAATTTTTAAAAATTCAACCCGTCGTATAAAATAACTTATATTCACCGCGTAACGTCAGAATAAATGGTGGATGCGCCGGGATATAACAGATTCCGGGCGGCGTGATATCATCCCCGGTCGGAGGGGAATGCGAAAACCGGAGAATTCTCCCTTAAAACACAAAGATTACACTTCTTAACGGCGTCGCAGGAGCACGAGATAGCCGGAGATATACGTATAATAAGAACGGCGTGGGGGGGAAATAAAATTACCAGTTTTGATTTTACTTTTATTCGCGGCGCCCTTCAAAAATTTCTCCAGATAAAGGATAACATTCCGACTGAATGGAGTGAGATAAAAAAAAAGAAAATAGCGGAATATCGCCACCGTTAGGCGCGGGGGAATTTTTTCCTGTATTGCCGTCATTACTATTCGCCTGGATTTTATTGCACAATTTGCGGTTATTTATTACCTACCTTACAAATTTCCATTATCACATGATAAATGTGTAAAAAGTTCACAGTTTTTTATTATAGGTAATAGATAATGTGAATAATCCTTAAATATTTTATGACTGTATATAAAAAATGGTTTTGATAATATTTATAAATAAATTTAATTAATACATGTTAAATAATGAGTTAATTTAGTTAAAGTGGATTATTTTTAATTAGTATTATATTTGATAAAAGGTTTAACATCGTTTAATTTTCTACCTAATTTATCTGACAAGAGTTATAAACTACTATTTCCGATTGAAAAGATATTTACTCAAAGTAAATGAACCCTTATCTCTTTTGATTGAACCTAAGAGTAGATTTATATATAGAATAAAATCACAGGTGGATAATAGATCCCTCGTAATTAAATCACAGAGTAAATTCGGTGGTTCCGGTCGGGTATTTAAAGATTCCATTAGGTTAATTGATTCCGGCGTATGAGCATAATTCGTCCCATTTACACCACCGACGGAATTCTTCCACTTTATTCGGATCCGTCAAATGAGGCAGTTGCCACGCTCCGAGGCTTTCAGCATTAGCCTTTTTTTTCAGGAGCAGACAATTTTCTTACCCGCGAGAAAGAGAGACAGAGAGAAGGACCCTTTCCAACTAATGGAATTGATACGGGATTAAAATCCCTCCTTTTCAGGTCCTCGGTGCCCACACAACACAATTTTCTAATCTACGATTTGTCCCGTACACTAAATCAATTCGTACCTAATGAATTAAAAAAAAGGAAAAAAATTGTAGCGGTTGGAGTTTCTTAAGGCAGGAAGTTCTGGCGAATTCATTTTTAGCGTAAATTTCAGGAACAACAACTGGCCTATTGTGAGTCGCGGACTCACTTCTGTATAATTTATGTATCCCATTCCGAACAAAGGATTAAAATCAAATGTGGCAAAGTTTCCGAGACTAAGATTTACGCCCAGTCGCGCCCTGAATTTATAAGGCTTTTTCGTATATTTCACATTTCCCCGACACACTCGAAACAATTGCTAATTCTGAAAATCCCACAGCGCCAACTCATATATCTGCTTTCCTTTATTAATGCCCGACAGATCGTGAAATGTCGGGTTGTGAAAGAAAACGGAATTAGTTCCGTAATTCGATTGATATTCATTGAATCGACGAATGGATTCATTGAGTTAGTAATATTACAACCTCGTCTTTGCCTGTTTTATAAAATCGTTTCGGTGAAGTATTGGCGAATTTGAATATGAAGGTAAACAAGAGGTTTATATTGAAACGAAGTATTGTATAATATTTATCTTTACGTATTATTACTGTCTGAATTTCTATGCGAGATTTATTGATTCTGTACAAAAATAAACTGCTTCGCCTCTTATCCAAATATGCACAAGTAATGTTTAACTGTTACTTTTTACAGTCGGATTGAATAGCATAATCAATCAATCAATGTGAAAGAAATATTGTGGAAACGATTTAAAGTAAGATAAATAGATATAAATTGAAACTATACTAGAAACCATTTCTAGGAATAAACAATTTTTATATTTCAAATGATTGATGGTTGTAGCTATACTAAACGAGAATTAATGGACCTTAAATCAAAAACACTTAATTCTTAGCTATTGAACATCAACTATTATTCTTTTTTTTTAAATTTAATAATTAATTATTATCTACTATCATTATCTTAAAAATAAATAAGGTTGTCATCCTTTTAAAACTCAATATAATTACTAAAATTTCATCTAGAAAGGCGTGTTTACTTTGTCTTTAATCCAAGCACTTCTTCTTTTGCTATAATTTAAAATGAAAAAGTAATAACTAATATTTACAAATAAACCAATTTAATTTTTCAGTAATAATATGAATGTATATAGACATAAAGTCCTGTACAATAAACAAAGTAATAACAATGTATCTCGTGGCTTAGTATTAGAATTTATAACGCATCCACAAATATATATTTAGGACTTAGTATCCAGTCATCATTCAAGGTGTTGACCATCCCCACGGACCCTAGATACACGCAGTCGTGCAATAATGGCGGGGCGTAACGATACAATGACACAGTATGTATGCTGTAAAACTTTACGGGGCCCCCGCACTAATAAAGCCGAGAGGAAGGGGGAGGGGTGAATAAAACCCGGCGTGGAAATACTTTCTGCCACAATGTTTACCCCCCCCCCCCCGGCACGGTTCGCCGGTGTAAGTAAAGCCATTAGTATTATATGCAAATGCGACATTCGGATAATAAGCCGTGCACAATGCTTATGTTAGACGTTGCACTACATATAAGGAAAAGTTTTACTCCAACTGGAAACTTCGTACTTTTATACATAAACTTATTTAGAATAGTGGATACAAAATTGTTATGCAGTGTATTGTTTGTGTTACGTATCCGTGCTCTATCCGACAGACAATACAAGACGTATAATTTATTTTTTGCAAGTTAATATAGATTACTTGATCCTCAAAAATATTCTTGCCTTGATAATTTTACGTACAGTTAAATTAATAAATTAGTGTTAAAATTTTAAAACATGCTACAACATAATAATTGCCGCTAGAATCACTTTTAAATTAATATTGAAACGCTGTGGTTGAGAATTTACACAGTTTTTAATGTTTGCGATAATTGGTTGGCTACACAGTGGCTTCATCAGGCAATGATAAGAGATTTCTCACCAAGTGACACCCTCCTCAATCCGATAAATATTCATCAGCTTTAATAATATCGAATAATAAAAGTGATTGATTTGCTAAAATGTTAACCACTTTAACCATAAATAGTAATCCCTATTTTAATACCGAATGTAGTAAATCATCAGTTCACAAACACATAATCTAATTCTCATGAACTCTATACCAATTTCCCATGTTGAGTAGTCTTAAATTTCTATAATTGTTTTGTTCTTTTCCAGTAATTTTAGATTAGATTAGATTTTTCGTAGTCTTTTTTGATCCTTTAGTAATGTTTGTTCTAGGTTCCTATAAATTGTTTAAGAGTTCTAGAATTTTCTTATAAATTATATTTTTTTAATATTATATTTCTATACTTGCATAATTTTGTTTTTCGATTTCCTAAAAGCTTCAATTTATCGAAATTCTTCAGATTTTCAGAGTTTTCTTCGAAGTTTATATAATTTTAAAGCAATTGCTTTTATAGGTTTCTAGAAATTGTTGAGAGACTAGGAGAATTTGCGTTTTCTAGTTAGATTTTTTAAAAGTGGCTATTTTTAAGTTTTGAGGCAAACACAAATTTTGGAAGAATAAATATAAAATTTAAATATATAGGTAGGTAGGTAGCCACTATTCCACCCTCAATTTTTTATATGATAATCAATGGTTAAAACAAATAGAAATATTATTCATAAATTCTCCAATAATAGGATATATTTAAGAAAACCTCATATTTTTGGAATTTATTTCAAGCCTTCTATATTTTTTTCCAGAATTTGTAGGATGTTTTATTCTTGATTTCCAGAATGTTTCTACTATATTTAATCGGGATTTATTTGGGAAACTTCTGATTGTCCTGTTTTAATATTTCAAGAAATTATTTTTTCTCTTTTACTTGTCAGAAATTTCTTTTCCAAATTAGAAGAGCTTTCTCAGATGTTTTTTAAATTTTTTAGTAATGTTCCTTCTAGATTTCTATAAGGTTCCATAATTTTACAGTAATTTCTTTTCCAGATTCCTAGAACTTACTTAGAAATTTTAGAAACTGCTTTTAGATTTAGAGAATACATGTTTTGCTTTATTGTATCTAATTCTACTATTTTCAAATAATCTTTTGCTAGATTTTTAGAATTTGTTCAAAAGTTTTCCAATCTTATAGATTGTTAGAATTTGTTTGAAAACTATTCAAATATTTCTTTCCAATTTCTAAATAATTTCAGCAATTTTGTTGTTTTGAAAGCCTTTTTCAAAAATTTTTATTTGTAGTTTAATTAGCAATTTCTTTTTCAAATCGAGGAATGTTTCTGCTAGGTTACCATTAATTTAACAATTTATAGAATTAGTTTCGAGAGTTCTATAACTTTTTATTTATTAAATAGAAACACGATTGTTTAGAGTTTTGCTTTTTTGTAGATACACTGTGCCTTTATCAGGTATATAAATAATTATTCATTATTCATCTGCCTGATGAAGCCACAGTGTGGTGAAACAATTGTAGCAGTGTATCTCGAATAAAGCAGAACTCTAAATAGTTGTGTTTTTATTTAATAATTGCATTATGGAGTTTCGCCAAGTATCAGTATCACCAATCCAAAACTTTGTATTTATTTAGTTTTCTTCCTGCTTTTTAGAATTTTTCTACTAAATTTTTAAATAATTTTCCTAGAAACTGTTACGAGGGAATTAGAAAAGTTACAAGAGGTAAAAATTAAAAGATCTTTATTGGCATATAATAATAGAATAATTATACCATCATTTTCTTATTTCTGCTTTTTGTTCCTTCCCAACCATTCCTCACATACTCCTTTATATTCTTCTGTCAAAAGTCTTCAAGTATCTTTTCTATAAGACCCATTTTCAATAACTTTTTTCCCATCCAGCCCTTCCTTCTCTTCTCTCCTGGTCCACATCTAGCTCTTGCCAAGTTAACCTTTTCCTCTATACTATGCTGACTTGTCACCTTTTAAACATTGCACTGTTTTACTCTCCTTAGCTCTTTTTCGTGCTCTTTTCTTCTCTGTTGCTCCTTTAGGTCTCCGATACCCACGCACCTGTATCCACTCCTTTCAATACATCTCTGCCTTTGATGAATTTCCACTTTCTTCCCTATCTCTGATACATTAATTTCCATTTTCGCAACAAGAATCTACGTGTGAACGCAAGCCTTTCCTTGTGCGTTCAAAATTCTTGTGAATACTTTTAGAATTATGTTTTATTTAGAAAGAATTGTGTAAGCATATTGGATAAATAAATAAATACAAATACAACCCACGTTTATTCATACACTCCTCCTATCAAGCACTCCTAGTTTTCTTCTCGGAGTTCTGTGCCAGAAAATAGCATCCTCATCAAAAGTACCATTCTATTGTTCAAGAAAATATCGTCAATGACCAGAAGGTAATGTGAAGAAGTAGTAAAAGATACATTAGGACACGATACCAATGGACTGAAGGTTATTCTTTGGGCGAAGAAATGTTCAAAAGAGCATATATAAAAGTATTGAATGGTATCGTAATAATTGTCGACAATGATCAGTAGCATGCAGAAAAAATGGGAAAGCCATAAAAGCCTTAACAAAAAGAAACTTCAGAAAATATCAGAGGCTCAAAGAAAATAACAAATTTGTTATTGCTTGACCGATCACGGAGTTCTTTGTCAAAAAAATTGCGGCAAAAAGGACACAAGTTCATATATTAGGTGTGTAAAATTTGAATAAGGAGCGTTTGCAAGTCAGAAGAAGTCTTGCCAAAAAAAAAAAAACAGTGTTGGTGAATCTAAATAAGAGAAACTTTGGCCTTCTCTTGTTTGTTGCTCATTGTTGCGCAATAATGATCGCTTGGTCAGGCCAGACCAATAATTTTTGGATTGGATGTAATCATTAGGATTTACATTATTTGAATTAGTAGGTAATGAATAGAATTTGTTTAGGTTTCTAAATAAACAATGTAGAAATTGTTTTAAAACTTTTTCAAGAATACCCTGATGTGTACCTTTATCAGGGTATTTTAATATGTTGTAATTGTTCTTTATAAACCCTTTTATAATTTTGTTTTGTTTATCCTTTATTTGATATTTGATATTTATTTATTTATCCAATGTGAATATAACTATTTCAAGACTTACAAATGAATACAAAAATACAAAAATTTCGGCTTCACATGGAAAGGCTCAAGTTCACGTCTACGTGATCTTCCACTCTCGCCTGATGCTGACCATGACTCTGCTGTCAGTGGAGTTCGCTTTGTCAAGTTAACCTTTTTTACAGTAAAAATGTTTGCAGACCAATTCAGAATATATATTTATGTCAGATTCCTTTTAGTTTGAAAATTTTAACATAGTCACCAAAATTAAATTTCTTATTTTTTAAATCAACAATTTTAATACGATTATGCGCAGTTTTTAGAAATTTTTTCTCATATTTTTCATTGACATCGATAGGTTTTCATTATCTTCAGGTATATTATTATAAACATTTACTATAATCTACAAACAATCGGTTTATAAATGCCTCTTGCATAAAATTCTTTTCATATCATGTGTAATGCTCTACTTGTTCAGTTTTTGATGCATTTTTCTCACTATGTGTTAAATAATCATTAATACTGCATTTTTCATCAATGCTTTAAATATTATATTAAAATTAATATTATCCATAATTCGAGTAACCAATGTTGCAGTCTTTTTTTTCAATGAAGTAGCCCAAATAAATTTTTCTAGTTCCTCTTACAATTCTAAAAGTGATATAAGTTTCTGGTAAAAAAAACAATTCTTAACATCCTTCTGTAGTCGGTTTTTACCTGATACTTATTACCGTTATTTCTATGTAGTTGTCTACATCAATATCTCCTCTGGGCACATAATACTTACTTTTCATGATGCCAGTTTCACCTCTCCACATCTAATTTAGCAGTTCCCTAAATATTTTCTTCTCACTCTTTTGAATCTCATTCCACAGCTCAGATTTTAGTCCATTTATGTCTTCTATTTATCTTTGTTTCACTTTGCCTAAAGCTTTTCCTCTTCCTCCATGAAATCTTCAAACACTCTTTTTAGAATTCCGTCATCTATCCCACATGAAAGTCCACTGTTTCCTCTACAACTTTTGGTCACTTCTTTTATTAAAACTCTTATTTATCTCTTAATTTACCCATTTTTAGAATGTTTTTATCGAAACAAGTAAACATTTTTCCAGGGTTTTCCTTCATTTTCCTTCTGCATACCACTATAATAAGCTCTAACTTTTTTCTTTGATCTAACTTCATCCCTATGAACCTTCTTTATCTTGTTCTTCATATCCTTAATGATATTCACACCATTCTCTAATTTATCGCTTGCTTGCCTTCTTCTTAACAAAACCAAACTAAGGAAGCGAAGGCTCTATAAAACTCTACTTCTTTTGTCGAGACTCCCTTGACGCAATGTATGTTTTCTCACCTTCCCAATCCTATTCTGTCCATCAATTTAATATCTCCCACTCCTCTTCTATCACTCACTACTTAACCTTTATACTCTCGTTGTTTATCCACGTATGCTATGATTTAGTTTATATAAAGCTTTTTCAAAATCCACTGTTTTTTCTACAGATTTTTGTCTCTTCCATTGAAACTTCTATTCGTCTCTTCATTGTTTCGAATATATCACAGTTTTAAGAGTTTTAGAATTTGTATAGCATATATTTGCTTCAGTTTGATTTAACAATTTTGTTTTTAAATTTACGAAACTTTTTGGTAGGTTTCTATGCATTCAGAATTTTTTTTCGAATTTGGTTCGAAACTTTTAAAACTTTTCAGGTTTTCCTGAAAGTCTTTTGCCTGGTTTCTAGAATTTTCTTACGTAATTTAATTTGGCCAATTAGTAATTTTGTAAAAAGAATTTTTAATTCGCACATTTAATCATACAAACAATTCTTTTTAAATTTATAGTTTAATAAGTATAATATGTATTTTTCTTCGATTTTCTCATTTAATCCATAAGGTTTGGCCATTAACTTTTTACATGTGTTAAAAATAATGGACGTGAAGGTGTAGGTGGAATGTTACATCAATTCGCCGGCGTTAAATTTTCGGTCCCCTCTATAAGAAGTTTTACGAGAGAAATACGCCTATAAAATTTAAATGTTGAAATTTTATCGCGAAACTATAAAATTTATATAACAGGAGCAGAAGTGTGCTATATATATATGTATATAAAAACGCACACATACAGAGAGAAAAAGGAGTTCTCATGGCGACTCAAGATCGTCAAAAATAACGGTCGCAATTATTTCAAAAGATAAGGAAATAATAACGCAAAAGGGGAAGGGAACGGATGCGCCCTCACAAAGGGCGCGTCTACAAATTTCAGAGACGCTAACGACGCTACAAATTGAGAGGCCGTTCCGAAAAGCGACGGCGGTGCACTTCTTATCATCAGGAATATGAAATTCCCATCAGTAATAACATCTCCGCCGTCTCCTGCAGACTTTCCTCCAATATAAATATTCTTATCGAGTTTCTCCTTATTTTTTACTTTTAATTAAACAAAGTAGTTGTGCTTCCCGCCCAGGAGTCCCGTTACAGTTCCACTTAAATAAAAATTAATAAAACTCGAAGCTGGAGCATTTTTCATTAGCTGCATTTATTATAACTGTTACGTCGCGCTTGTAAATCATTGTTTTAACGACACTTCGCCGGGAAACTAATGAGCTGTAATTTGGCCGTTGCAAATTAAATTGCTTTGAAAATTTCTAGTTTCTGCAATATACATCATAAACTTAATTATCTCTACTGGCATATTTTTAAGTTAAGTAAAATTTCAAATAGTAAGTCACTGAACCGAACCTAGTATTCGTTCTAGAATAATTCGATACAGTTATGTTACTTACAGAAAAGACCAAAGCAAGGGATGTAACTATATAGAAGGTTGGTATTTACTAAACCTTATGGTGGATGCGCCGGGAGAACAATTTATTAAACGTTTATATGAGTACTAATAATATTTAAACATCGATTTTTATATTTTTATATTACAAATAGCACTTTGAAATAAGTTATAATTAATTTTTAACTTTTTAATAAGCGAATTCTCTTTATATATAAATTTAAATTCGTGCTTACTGTTTTAATCAATTTTGTTTTTTTTTCTTTGCCTCTGTTTATATTAATACCGGCCGCGTTTGTGTTTCATAAAATGCCGAACCCTTGAGCTGACCAGTGAATTAGGTTTCCATTTAACGCGTGGCCGAACATCATTCCGTAATATAAAAGAAATGACAGAACATAATTAACATCGGGTTGTGCTCCGCAAATTAAACAATCCCGCTCTATGGAAAAGTGTTAACGTGTTTGTCGAAGGAAAATTGTTTCCTGGATCGTGTGGGGGCGCACGCAGTGCAGTGTTTTTCATTAATGCGAAATTTAATTGGATACTCGTTTTAATTTCGCAAATTAAACAAATGTGTTATTTCTATATGTACGACCTGATGAAAGGGCGGAGGATAGAATTTGCTGGACAGTAAAGCAAATTATAAAATAAAATATACGTTAATTCATCAACATCATTACGATCAAATTGTATCCTTGTAAGTATCACACAAACATATTTATTAGAATTATTAAACAATGTATCACGAAGTAAGAGCCTCTATAATTAAGAACATCAATACAAAGGAGTAAATGTATATAATATTAGTCATGTTGTTTAATGCAGTTAAATACCTATTTAACATATATATTTCATATTAAAATTGCAGAAATTGATTTCATATAATATTCACAAAGGAGTTGTTTCAGTTTGTGAACTGTAGAGGTAGAATTGTAATAACGATCAGTTTATTTTTCAGGGAAATAAATATAATAAATAATAAACAATAAACGGGAACGGCATTCGATTAAATGCTTTGTATATTCAGTTGATGGAAAACAATAGAACATTTTCTCTCGGCAAACATGTTAATATTTTTATATGGGGCAGTTTTTAACTGTTAGCGTTGGGTTTGTTTTTAATATGCATAGCGCGCACATTATAAAAACGCTTGAAAAATTAAAGTCAATATTATTTTTAAAACTTTGGCCATCTCTCTAGGGGAACGTATCTTCTGCGGACGATTAAATTAAATTCCCCCGGACCCACTTTCGGCCCAACGTTACTACACATAGCTTAATTTATTAATTAATTCCATTTCATATTTATAATCCGATTATGAATAAATATTACATGAATGTTTTGTATTTATTATTTTGCAATAATGATACATCATTATATCAAACTAAATTAAACCATTGATTAAAACAAGTCATATAAATAACAATCAATTACTACGACAATGATTACTAAACTTTGTGCAATAACAATTGGCAACAGTTTATTAAAGTTAGAGGCAGTAATTTTACCTGATGGTTATTATATATATTTATATATCTAAACTAGGAGCATATGGCGTAATTCGAAACAGCATGTCGTTATGAATTCATAAACTAAACACATTTCGACTTGACGGAGCGCACAAGTTGCAGCCGGCTAATTCCTTTTGGGCGTTGTTTATGGCTTCTGGTCATTCGCCACTTAATAACAACTTTCGCCATTTGACCTGACACAATCTGATCCTGACAGGCGGGCCCCCACCAATACGCGAATTGATGATGGTGGGGAAAAGGGAATAATTTTCTTTTTGCCGTAATTGAATTGGTTCCAATTTATTTTTGTCATGATATAAATTAATCTTATCAGTTATACCAAAATCCTAAACAAATCAATTCAATTTTTTATTTAAACTCTTGTAATTCTTAATATAATCATTTTCTATATTTGATATTTCATCAAGCTATATTGACTATATGGAATTAATTTCAGCAGGATTAATACAATTTATTACCTTACCATAATAGCATTATAAATGACTTATTTATAGGCAAATGGGTAACGTTAACTGCGGGAAATTCACATGTCAGTTGATGAGTGGCTGCCGATCAAAGTGCATTTACTCGAACTGTATCGTATTAATAATTGGATAGTTCGATACGAGCACAGTTTACCGGCCCTGATTGAAATGTTAAAATCATAACGTTTGTTACTGGTAATTAGTATAATTTTAAGCTTACCAAAAAATAATTAAATTAGACTAACACAATTAGTAAAACATAGATTAAATATCACGGTTTTATTGATATTGTAAAAATTTTATATTTATTAATGAAAATCTCTACATGCATACATTATAAACTCAGTCACTGCCTTTACTCGTATAAATAGATAAGGTATATAATTTTAGGTAGTAGGTCAGTGAACCGAAACTACAATCTGACATGTCTCCCATTCAGAATAATTACTAAACCTCTTAATATGCATTTGTGGGTAATGCGAAGTTGAGTTACTAAATAATTAAGCACAGTTATATTTATTACGGACAGGATGTAAAGTAAGGAATATAATTGTGATTAATTATTTACTGAACCTAAATTTATACTTATGGTGGGCGCCAGGTGAACACTATTTTTATCTTAATTTTTATATGCAAATATGTTATAAACGTTTTAATTCATAAATGATTAATTAATTATTGGCTTGCTTATAGTATAAAATGAAATGGAGAACAAGATAGTGGACACCGACCCACCCTACAAAACATACGCTAAAACACTAATTGTGATTTTCTTAAACATCAATACTAATACTGTTATTATTATTTAATGAAATCAAAATCAGTTTAGATAAATGGATATATAGAAAATTGGTTTATTGTAAACTAGCTGGATGTAGTATTTTCAAGAGTTCCTTTAGATTAAAAAAACTTTACATAGAATTATTGGTAATTAAACGTTGTTATTGTCAAACATTTTATTCGGCCTATATCTTCGAAACAAATAGATTTTTCAAAAATATTCTTTGAATAGTCCCCCATAACATAAAAACACAAAGGGCGTGTTAGGATAGTGACCACGTATGTACTTTATACAAATAAGAAAATCTTTGTTAAGTTGAGCTATGATTTTGAACTCTTTACCTCAATCATGAGGAATTGGTGGATACGCCAGGTAAACGTGTATTTCAATTTTGAAATTACTCAAGTTGTATTAGTTTTTAATCAAAATTTTCAATATTGTAATCGCTGGTATTATCGATCAATTACACTAAATGCAGTGGGGTATTAATTCTATTACATAATTTAGTACCAATGGCATTAGTTAAAGCTGAGGGCGAATGACCGCAGATCGATTAATTATTAAACTGCCTTTCTGTATCAACGCCGTGTATTTATGATTATAATTATTGCTAAATTAATATGTATGCTTAGTATTAGGTAGCGAAATGGATTATTTATTTGTTTGGCGACATTGATGGTTTTGAAAATCTAACAAATATATTCTACATATATTACGTGATAAATATTGGTATAAAAATAAGTAAGTAAATAAATCTATCGACAATCAAAATTCATTCAACGAGGTTCTGCAAACAATCATCCCTTGTTGTTCGTTCTGTTTTTATACACATATATTCCCCGTCAAATATTTTTTCCATGCATAAAGTTCGAAATTTTTCGAGACCAAGATGTAAAACGCTCGTATAAAATATTGAACCATAATCAAGAATCGAGCGTATTTACGACCTACGAAATAACAAGGAAATGGAAGGGTGAGAGCCGAGCCCCGGGTGAGTATTACACGGATCCGTCCCTAAATATACGTCTGCACCATTCGAACATTGGGAAATCGTTGTTGACGTGTCATCGAACATATATTGTGTATTATGATGGGGAATTCTATTAGCAATCAATATTTTAGCACGTAATACTTATAGGTAAGCAGAATTTAATTAAACGTTAAAGTCATTTTATAAATTGTTGGTGAATTTATTTAAACTCAAAAACAGTGTAAGAATTCTAGTCGTCGTTAAGTGGAGGTAATCATCGAGATTAATTAATATTTTCACCGCTGCTCAATCTAATATAATCCCATTAACGAGTGAGCGTTCGCAAAATTCCTGCGATCGGCAGGAGAGAAGAAAAGTAATTTAAACTCTTAAAACTTTCAACTTATTACCCCAACTTTGGCAAATTTCACGTAAACATCGAGTTGATTTAATAAAATAATATTCTCACAGATAGTTTTAATGAATTTATTTCCGACTAGTTTCGACAATATGTCATTTTCAAGGAGTATCATTACGGAGAAGAGTATCATTAGTCGGAGAAGAAATAATAAATTTTCTGTGAAATAAACCAAGTGTTTTTAATTTCTAATCAAGATATTTCAAAAATGTTTCACCACAGGTTAAGTGAGCAATTAATTAAATATACTTTGCAAGAATTGCAAGTGTTATTTACCATATAATTAATACAAAAATATTTCACCAAGGATTAATTCAACATATATCAATTAAACCCCCCACAATATTTCCAAATCAATAATGCATAGGCGTTTAAAGTACAATTAAAATATTCTGAATATTAATTTTTCTTTAAACTATATTATATTCACTGATAAGAGCCCTAACGTACACAATAATTTTAACCCTTTTAACCTAATAAAATCAGTTTAGCCACATTCCAATCGACCAACTAGTCTGCGGCTGTCATCATTAACGGTGGCCATTCATTCCTCCACAAAGAACATTGTCCTCCGCGACGCGATGCAATTTCGATTAAACTCTTTCTCCCATTTCTTTCCCATCGCGCTCCGCCTTTTCTTATATTTATTTTATCGCACCTTAATTACTACTTTCACGTCGAATTGAATTAGCGTCCCACCCCCGCCCGTTATACGTTCAGAATTTATCTGAATGAAATTTTAATTGGAAAAGTATAAAGTCCAATTAAACTCGATATCGATTGTCCGCTTTATTGCCTAATATTCATTTTACGCCGTTATTGAAGCGTGATAATTAGATACGATTTATTTCAAGTCGAAGGGTTGTAACTGATCCGATAGAATTACAGTTATTTATTAATTGATAAAATAATTATCCATGCATATTTAACAAGGCAAATATCATAATTCAAATATTTGTATGATAAATATAAAACTAAAGTACACAATTCTGATATAGGGGTAATTAAAGGTGAAAGATTAATAAATTATTAACTAAATTTTCTATTAAAATTTCGGTTTATTAATTTTAATCTAACTTTTAAAACTTTATGAAAAATAATATAATAATGATAGTAATAATAATTAAAATAATCGCCTAGGGAAAAACCTGCAACAATTCAATGTGTCGCAGTAAATCCGGTCGAGCATCTGTCGTGGTTTAAAATATCCCGGGACGATGCACAAAAAAAGAGGAGAAGAGTGGCCTCCATTATTTTGATGACTGCTATAAGTTAAGTTAATGTTGCATGACCCATACTATTTCCTCGTTAACAACAGTAGAAACGTACAAAATTGACAAAATGGAACATTTTTTGCCGGCCGTTGGCTTCACGGATGGACCCGGATTAAGTTATTCGGTTCTGGATTAGTAGTTTCAACGACGACGAGGGTAATATATTTATATTATAGCCTGTTGCCTTAATACTTAAGCGCACATTATTTAATCGTCGTTATTACAATGTCATTCTCAAGCTTATTTATTACTTTATCTTAATAGTTCCAGAAATACTATGATTAAATTAAGTACGTTTGTAAATATGGCTATTCTAATTGACCTGAACCAAAGATTTAGACAAGTCAATTAATGCGAAGATATAATAGAAAGAAATTTGACATGTAGGAAGAAAACGGTGGGTGACCTCCACCTTAAAATCAGTAAAGCATCTTTAATGGCTTGACATAATTTTTATTGCGTTATGACAATAAATATTTAATTGTTATTAGGTGGTTAATATAAACTCTTTAAATTATTTGTAAATGAAAAAAATATTACTTGAATATGAAGAAATCATTTATTTGTGTAATTTATTAATAAATATTTAAATTATTAGGCTGAAAGACCGCACGTCGATAGCCTCTACACATAAAAATAAACTATTGTCATATTGTTAGTTACATGTAAATTGTTTCATTTTTTTGTGTAAATAAAGATGATAATTATTTTTATTTAAATTAAACACTGTTTTATGTTTTATTAATTGAAGGGTGGGTTAGCCTACCCACCCACACTACATATTAATTTAAACTTTCGTCAGAATACTGTTATTCTACTTTTTAACCATTTTAAACTATCTTATTGTTTTGTTTGAAAATAAAACACTAATTGTAGTTAAAATAAAAGTGTATATATATGGTATTGTGGGTGTGTGGCTACTCACCAATCAGTAAAACATTCTCAAAAAATTGAAAAAAAAAAAAATATTTTTTTGAGTGGTTATTATTCAACTCTTCAATTATTTTAAAATCAATTAAATGTTTTAATAAAGTGAAAATACCCTTGATATAGCGTACTCTTGACCCATCACAATAAAAATATTAATGACCTATCGTATTCACGACCTACCCCAATTGTTTATATATTGACTTAGGTCAATAGTACACTAGTTAAAGCGATAGAGTAGACGATAAGTTGCAGCATAATATATTGATAAAAAACATATATTAATATCTGTCTAAAATATTTTCAAATAATATGTAAAATTTGTAATCTACAAACTTTTTGCTCACTCGCCACATGGACACAGAATTTAACGACAAAAAACAAACAATGAAAATCACTTGGTTTTACGTTTAAGTTTTAAAAAAGTGTAGAAAAAAATATGAAACAAGTAAAACCAATTGATTTTCATCGTTTTGTTCTTACCTTTCTTGTCATTTGTCTATATATTCATTTAAAAATTCATCAGAATACTTTTATTGTATTTTTTAAATCATAAGTTATTATTTTATTGTTTTGTTTGCTTGAAAGAAAAATACTATCGTAATTTAAATAAAAATAACAATAATAGGGCTGAAAGACCACCGGTCGATAGCCATGGAGCAGAAGTACAAGAACATATCAGAATTTATTTTATTTTATCCATTACATGTATTAGATTTTATTTTTCTGTGAATAAAGATGTTTTAGTAGTAGTAACAATAATAATCTTTCTTATATTTAAAAGGATTTACTTGAGTCCCTTGAAATTTTCAAAGTTAAACCTAATACAACGCCGTCTCATATCATATAAATTGTACGTCAATTTTGGAGTATATCTAGTTTGAGAACGACAAGTTCAAGTGTGTCGAAACAATAGTAACTATTAAAATATAAAGTATGTGGTATTAACAATGTTACTCGTATTTCTAATTTATAAAAATGTATCACAAAGGGAAAGCCTTCACAATTACTTATATTTCTTTTCATTGACTATAGGTCAAATTTGTTCAAATAACTCGAAAACATCGTGTATGCATGCATTTGGTGGTCTATGTAAAGTTATTATAATAAAATTATTGTTATTTTTTTTAACAGCAGTGCATTCAAATATAAAAGGACGGCTTAAACAGTTTAATTTGCTTATAACTTTTTATTATGGGTTACTGTTTACATATATTGCGGTTCCTCCGTGCATATTTACTTCCCTATAAAATAAACTTGCCATTGTACAATTCGTGATTGGATTGTTTTTGAGTTACTCCTCTGGCTTCCAGTGTTCAGTGATGCATATTACATAGCACTTGTTTTAAATCACTTTAAAATTAAGTTCATTTATAACATATCCAATGGATTAGATATTTTTATGAAATATCGTTATATCTTTCGTATTTTCTGTGGCTGTCTTATTTTCGCCAATACTCTACAAAAAAACAATCCATGCAGACAACTTTAGGTAACAAATTTGGATCTGTGATATTCTCTCCTTTGTTCTCTGCTACAGATACGTTAAATGAAGAGTATTCCGTAAGATTTCTTGAGTTCATTTTTTCTTAATTAATTACTCTAAAACTCCTATTTTTTAGGTAATTTTCTAGTTTTTTTTATTGTAATATCCGGAGGTAGTCGAAACACGTGATAATGTACCATTTTCTAAACTCTTTTAATATCGATTCGTTAGTTCCTTGAATAAGTTTCTTCCTTTCTGTTTTCCATTCTCCGTTTATCTTGAGGATAGGTTGTGTTTTTATGTTTTCATTTTTGGTGTATTCACTTTTTCAGCGGTTGAATATTCTTTTGATGTTCGTTATTTTCATTCTTTGTTTCATATTTTATCTCGTATTTCCTTGCACATTTACTTTTGCTGTGTCCTTGCATTTGCACATGCTCAATTTTTGCACTTTACTTTTCAAAGCACTATTTTCTTGCACTTTTTTTTTACACTATTATAATACAATTTAATTATTCTTGAAAATTCCATTCTTTTTAGAAAGCCTGTAACTGCGTCAGATGCCTTTGTTAGCTGGGATTTTTCCAGTTTTTATCGTTTGGCGGGCTTGCTTGGACATGTATTCCTTCTAATTCAGTCATTTTTATCTGAGAGGAAACACCTAACAAGTTTTAAAAACGAAAACTCTTCAATGAAAAATGTAGTGTGTGGTGTTCCACAAGGGTCATCTCTGGGTAATTTATTATTCCTTGTATATATGAATGACATATCTTTATGTGACATGCTATCAAAATATGTATTATTCGCTGACGATACGACGGTTCTAAACAAAGATAGATCCATGGATGAACTTTTGATGAGAATGGAGCGTGGTCAATCAGACACACAGGAATGGTTCTTAGCGAATCAATTAAGTCTGAATGCGTCAAAAACGAATCAGATTATATTTTCACTTAAACGTAGTAATAAAATAAATAACCCCGACAAAGTAAAATTTCTTGGGGTGTATTTTGATCCTAAATTAACCTAGAGGGAACATGTGACCTATATTGTCGATAAACTATCGAAAACTGTTTATATGCTTAGAAACATATCAAAATGTGTATCAATAGAAGTTTCTATAATAATGTACCACTCTTTTTTCGAGTCAATAGTTAGATATGCTATTATCTGTTGGGGTCATTCGTCTAATACTGAAAAAGTTTTTCGAATGCAGCGAAAAGCAATAAGAGCTATAAGTGGCCTGGGCAATAGGGCAGATGTTAAAAACAAATTCATCGAACTTAATATCTTAACAGTTCCTTCTCTATTTATTATTGAGAGTATTAGATTTATTATTAATAACTTAAATCAATATAATCTTAACTCTGATTATCACAAATATTGTACAAGAAATAAAAATAACGTTTTGACGAAAGAATGTCGATTGCTTAAGAGTCAAAACTCATTGAATTTCTTAGCACCCAAATTTTATAATAAATTGCCTAGTGAATATAAAGAGCTACCAAGCAAACTACTGCTTTATAAAATTAAAACAATTCTTCTATCTAAGGCATATTATGCACATAATGAGTATATTAATGATTTATCAATTCAATGGTAAAATAACAATTTAGTCAAGATAAATATTTTAATATGTTTTATAGTTTTAACGTTAAGATGTATCTTTTTAATTTTAGATTAACTTTTAACCTATTGTAATTATGTAATATGACATGTGTGGAAATGTGTACTTATATACTATTGTATTTGATAATGTATTTATTTTTTTACACAAATATATATTCTATTCTACCTTGTCTAAATTGTAGAATGTATTTGTAGGGTGGGTATGTGGCCTCTATTCCATTATCCAATCAGTAGAACATAACATCCTTAAAATAAATTGGTTGTTTTCAATTAACATTATTAATGGTGTTATTAGTCGCATTAATTAAATCTACATATGTCGAGTTTTTAATATGATGTTAAGAAACAGCATTGTGGTGACCGTTACTATGTGGTATTTCATTTTCAAATGTAGGATGAAATAAAACACTATTTTCTATGTTTTTTTAACCATTTTAATTAATGATTTTTACAACATTAATAATTTTGACTCTTTCAAGTCATTATGAAGTGAATGAGTCGAAACTATAGTCGTAGATAATTTATTAATATTGTAAAAATCATTAATTTACAGTGGTAAAAACATAGAAAATAGTGTTCTATTTCATCCTACATTTAATATGATGTTGAATTTCAAACACCATACAGCTTTAAACAAAACAAAAATCATAGCTAGAGCCAAAATGTTCAGAAACTTAACTTACAAAACGAACGGCATATCTATTAAAACAGCGGTTAAAATATATAAAATGATACGCCGTCCTTTACTCGACTATGGTAATGTCCTTTTCTCCAACTCCTGCAATCCTACTATCCACAATATCCAAGTTAGCGAGCATTCCTCCCTAAGAACTTTTACCAAAATCCACCACCCCAGTAATCCTCTACACAATCCCTCTAACCAACTCCTATATAACCCTACCTCTGTTATCCCCATCAAGGAACGTCTTCTATACTTAAGTGAAAAATTCTCCAAAAATCCCTTTAACCATCACATCCTTACCCTCTATTGCGTACGCAGAAATCCTCACCTAATCCCAAAATTCAAAACCCATCACATCATTCATCATCATCATCATCAGAGACAGACTGACGTGGCACATCGACAAGGACAAATTAAGGCTGAAAGACCGCCGGTCGATAGCCATTTAACAGACTAACCTCCTAACACTCATGTCATCATAAATGCATTATATTTGTCTTATCTGTATTTTATTTTTGTCTGTTAATAAAGATGTTGTATATATATGATGTTATTATCATCCACATATCCTATCATTGTTCCGTTGTTTGAAGTTACATTATGAAATATATCATTTATATAAATTATGAATAATGCAGGTCATAAGATACTCCCCTGCGGTACACCTTAATTAATATTCAAAATATCTGATTCTATATTATTTTGATTTTTGTAATATTGTACTTTGTTTCCGATTTTAAAGATATAACTTTATTAATTCAAAAGCTATTCCCCGAATTCCGTATTTATAAACTTTACTTAAAAGTATTTCATGATCCACACAATAAAAAGCCTTAGATGAGTCTATAAAAATTCCTAAGGGATTATTTTGATTATTTAAAGAATTTCCAATAAACTGTGTTAACTCTACTATTGCTGTTTTTGTAGATTCATTTTTAGTGCAGCCATTTTGAGCCTTTTTAAATAATATATTACATTTATAAAAAATTGTAATTAATCTAATGTTTATTACTTTTTCAAATATCTTTGAAATGTGTGAAAGTATACTTATGGGTATTTAATTTGAAAAATCATGAGGACTCCGCATTTTAAAATAGGTTATACAATAGACATTTTTAAATGATCAGGAAATTGACCAGTTTTAAGTGATTTATTAACAATATTAGATGAATGATATTTTATAATGTTCATATTGAATTTTGTGAATTTTGTTTAAAATTTTATATTTTTGTTTTGGGTTTTGTGAATGTTGTATTTCTCGTACAGTGCTCCATGTTATTTTATTTATATTATCAGTATTTAAACACTTTTGGTCGTAATAATTTTTTTTGTATTTTAGAAGTAACTCGTTATATTGCTTTTTTTGTTCTATAGGCATCGTTATAATTATTGTTAAAAGTACGCAAAATTTCATAGAGGTCAAATTTTTCTTTAATTAATTTCAATTCTGGTGTTTTTTGTCTGTATTTTATGCGGTAAGCATTTATTATATAGTAGCATATATTTATTTATAAATGCGTTTCAGCATATATTTGGTGCATTGTTTTTTATTATGGGATGACAGTCAGCTTCTACAAATATTTCATTAAATGTTCTTATTGTGTTGTCATCCATAATTCATTTGTATATGTTTCTCTTGGTTATTAGTTGATATAAAATCGTGAAATATTACCTGTTGTCCATAATGATTAGAAATGTGAGATTTAATAATGTTTGTAGTATATTTACTTTCTATATTACTGATTATATTATCAATGCAAGTTTTACTAATATTGGTTACCCTTGTGTATGATTGAATTAAAGGTTTTGTTCTATACTGATTAATACATTTTGAATACTGAACTATATACACTATCACTAAGCAAGTCGATATTAAAATTACCTGCCATAATAAAATACTTTACAGCACCCGATGGTATATTTAATAGTAAATTTATTTTTTTATAAAATAAGACAAAATTACACAAGGGTAGTCTGTATACTGCTATTACTACAATACGTTTTCTTTTGTCTAATTGCAAATTAGCTGTTGCAATTTCCTTATTATTGACAACCGAGAGTTTGTTAATATCCTTGCGAGTAGAAACTGTTATGTCGATGAAAGTAGGTGATATCCATCAATTTTGTAATGTTCCAATCCATTTATGGTTTTCCAATGTCCCGTCAAGCTTATGATTTGGTTCTTAAAATGATCTACTAGTACATGGTTTAGAATATTGATTGCAGTCTTAATCGATTGTACATTCTGATTAAAAATCGAAAATTTATTACTCTCCATAATTATCTTGTTTGTTGTATAGTTATGTTGTCTTTCATCCTTTTTATTGGTAGATGTAATAAAAGTCAATTGCACACTATACTCTTTGACATTAGACTTTCGTTTTGAATTTCATCAATTCTACTTAAGGGTAGTGGGATTTTGAAAAAGCTGTATTCTGTCGGATGTTTCGAATTTAATTGTTTACAAGTGAAATCAGTTATATTATTTGAATTCAAGAACTTTGTTGTAATATCAAGGTTTAATATACACGAAGATGTCCTAGTCGCTCAACTCCTCGTATTTCATCAGTTGATTTATAATTCCTCGATCTCTTGGTTTTATTACTCGATCTTCTTTTTCTTTTAACCACAGTACTCCATCTTTCAGTGTCAGGCTGCGTTTTGTCACTAATTTTTATGGTATCATTTTATTTATTCGGTTGCATACTAAGTTGTAGCGGAACAGTTTCACTGGCAAGATTATTATCATCATAGACTAATTTATTTTATTAATGATGTATTGGTTCAAATTCCGATTTCTTTAAATTGATTTTATTTGCATATTCCATTTATTATTTTGGCTAGCTTCTAATCTATTTAACCTTTTGGGTAAATAGGTAGTTTAGTTTATTCACTTTACAAGATCTATTAAAAAAATTAATACAAAAATACATACATAAATATAATTAATCACTTTAAAATTTCGAGTATAGATCTTGAAGGCGGAGTTCACAGTTTTTCATGTTCTTCCACTTGACCCATTACACTGCTGATGCTGATGATCCTTATGTAGCCATTGAGGCAATAATTTGGCCATTTCTGGCATATTTAGGTCCAATTTTTAAAAACCTCTATAATTTGTGTTAATGAGGTTTTTATGATAATATTTTGGTTTTCTCTTCAAATTCTTCTATTAATTCCAGTAAGTGTGTAATTCTTTGGGACTCACATTCTTTACTAATATATATTGTTATCATACATACGGTGTCCACAGATACGTTATTTTTCCCCTTCGAAAAGCAGCTGGGATGGAATTTGCACCACAAATCACACATTCTACTTTCTCCAGAACTATATGCTTGCCACGCGAGTTATAAGTGCAGTAAGTTTTATCACTATCCAAAAACTTTTACGAAGGAATGTCTTGAGATGTCGCTATCTTAATGTATATTTCAAGTACTAAATACTTAGCATCAAAAGTATTTGTATGAACTTAAGATAATATTATTTTTTACCAATAATCAACTGGTTTTATTGAATGCCATTTTTTCTAACAATTTCAACTGTTTTCTAGAATACTTTCTTTTAATTTTTTTGCCAAGTTTGATATCAATGTGCTAATTTTTATCAGTTTTCAATATTTTAATTGTAGTAATCTTAATTTCATTCTGTAGAAGAGAAGTTAAATTGCTTTGGTGCGTGGAATATTTTAACTGCTTACTAAATTGATATTAAATTGTGTTCAACAAATTTAGAATAACCAATTATACATTGAACTAGGTCAAGACTACGATAGATTAAGCAATAAAGTAGACGTTAAGTTAATTCAAAGAATATTTATAAAAGAATAAATATAACATTTTATTAATAACTTCAAATATTTTTAAATAATATATGCAATTTGTAAACTATAATATTTTTGCTGATAATTACTTGGGTGATTAACACTAAGTAAATTAATAATTAGAAAATTATTGTTTTTACTTGTTATGAAACAAGTAAAACAAAGTGATTTGATTTTCATTGTTCATTTTTTTATTGTTATTATAAAATTTATGTTTTTTGTTTATTTCTGTTCGTTCTTTGTCTCTAATTTGCTATTGATTTTAATTTCTTTATCTTTTTTGCTTCGGTCACATATCATTTGGGTTTTTCATTTACATTATATTTTTCTTGTCTGTTTTATGTTTGTCTTTTATTTATTTAATAAAAAGACATGCGTTATAATTAAAATGTACAATTGCAGCCTGTTGATGTTAAAATAAATATATCCCGCCCATGGTAACTTAGGACTCTAGCTTAACCTGCAATCGATAAAATATAAAATATAAATTAATTAAATTATTTAAGAATGCATGAAGTTAACAAATAATAATTTCTTGTTGTTTTCCTGCCTATTATTTAAAAAAAATACCTTACATTGGTATTAAAATGTTTAAGAGTATAATAGTAACCAACCATTGATAATAAATAGTAGTATTTAGTTTTACTGTAATTGAACGGTGGTTGTTGAAGTAAAAACATTTAAATATTTCAAACACTTTATTATTGCTTTTTTTAACGCAACAATTGATTCGCCACACTGTGGCTTCTTTAGGCGAAGAAATGGTCACCAAGCAAGTGAATATTTTCAAGAGAACCATCAGTTACTATATATTTTGAAACACAGTTTTGAACATATTTATTTATTTTTAAATTAATTTATTAAAATTTAAAATAATGGCTTTTTGTGGTATGTATGGGTGGTCATTACTCCACTCATTAAATATTTCAACATTAATGACATGTTTGCACGGGTTAAACGGCAAGTTATCTGGAATACGGAATAAATGTAAAATAGTTGATGCAATAAAAATTATGTCAATTCTTTGGGTATGTTTATTAGTTGAAGGGTGGGATAGTGGAATAGCTAAAATATTACGCTATTCTTCTGGAATTAACATTAGTAACACTGTTGTTGACTTGAAAATACTCAAGCGAGTGAGAGTGACTAAAGTTGGATTATATATGTAGGGTGGGTGGGTGATTGGCCACAAGTCACCCCTCTAATTAGCTACACAAACCTACTAGTGTTTCTTTAAAAGAAGTCCTATTATAAGAATATTCGTAATTAAGTATTTTGGGTGTCCCTACATACGAGGGGTATTTGAAAAGTCCGTGCAAAAATAAAAACTACTAACGTGATTGGGGTAAACCGTTTTTATTTTTTGACATAGTCTCCTTTTAGGCTTATACACTTCGTCCAACGATGTTCTAGTTTGTTGATCCTATCGGAATAATAGGATTTGTCCATGTCTGCAAAATATCCATTAGCGTCTGTTATCACCTCCTTGTTTGAATAAAATCTTTGTCCCGCCAGCTATTTCTTCAAATTGTCTGGAGAAGTCTGGAGAATAAGGGGGATATCAAACGAGTTGGAATCCTATTTCCAATAATTTTGCGACCACAACTGCTGATGTATGTGCTTGTGCGTTGTCGTGATGGAAAAGGATTTTATTGTTGGCCAACGGTCCAATAACAATAAATAATATTTACCTGTAATAGTTTTACCCTTTTCCAGATAGTCGATGAGTAGTATCTCTTGCGAATCCCAAAAGACAGTCGCCATAACCTTTTCGGCCGAAGGAACGGTCTTCGCCTGTTTTGGTGCAGATTCCCCTTTGGTAACCCATTGTTTAGATTGTTGTTTTGTCTCAGGAGTATAATAATTTGTCCGTGTTTCATCTACAGTGACGAAACGACACTTAAAGTCCTCCGGATTCTTTTGAAACAGCTGCAAACCATCCTTGCAACACTTCACATGATTTTTTTGGTCAAACGTGAGCAATCGCGGCACCCATCTTGCAGATAGCTTTCTCATGTCCAAATGTTTATGCAAAATATTATGTACCCGTTTAGTCAAGATGCCCACAGCACTAGCAATCTCATGTTCCTGAATTCTTCTATCATTCATCACCATATCATGGATTTGATCAATGATTTCTGGAATCGTAACCTTCACAGACCGTTCAGCACGTTCAGCGTCACTTGTGCAGGTGCAGAGTCACCATAATATTTATCAAGCTTCTCTTTAGTCTCCAGAGGCGTTTTGCATTTCAAAAAGTAATGTTTAATCACCACACGAAATTCGTTTTCGTCCATTTCTTGAAAATCACTCGACTTCCTTGATTCACACGAATGCCAAACACAAAGAAATAGACCAATATGGCTAAAACTTGGTGTGCGTTTATTCAAGAGATGCTGCTAATTAAAAATGACCTCGATACGCGCCGGTGGTGCCATCTTTTGGACTTTGTACGGACTTATCAAACTACCCTAGTATACAAATAAACTTCAACTAAAATATTAGCTTATTCATTTGGAAATAACGCCAATAACAATGATGTTAATTTTAAAATTGAAAGGAGAGATAGTGGCTGAAGTTAGATAATATATAGGGTATGTGAGTTGCCACTAAACAACCCTCCAATTAGCAAAACATACAATAAAGTTATCTTAAAACTAATTAACAAATAATTAATACGTGACAATGTTAATGTAGTTTCTAATTGAACTCTTGTTTATGTTATGAAAATATAGAGATATATAATTAAATTCAAGCTGTACATACTTTAGTTCTAGAAACAATATAAAAAATACTGTTAGTGCTTTTAGAATAAGTGTTATATTTACCATTATGACGTGGATGGTATAAAGGTAATGATTTATACTAATAAAATTGATATCATAGAAAATATTTTGAATAAATTGAAAGAAAGATAATCTAGAAAAATAATAGTATTTTAGTGAATGTTCTTGAATCTTTATTACATAATTTGCATAAGATAAAACACGATTTAAACACTCCTTCCAGCATATTATTGATATTACATCCACTAAACTTGGACAGATTGTCTAATTCTAATAATAAAAGGCCACTAAAGACAAAATTATTTTTAAAAATGGAAAACTTGTTATATAACACTAATGGGGTAATCCCGGGATCGACATTTAATATACAATTATTTATCTGTCTGCATTCAATTTGTAATACTAAAATTATTAGATGTTAAGTTAGCATGGCTTTTTGTATAAAATAAATCGACTAAAAACAATTTTCTGGAACATAGACAGATTCTTTCAAATGCCTTAGAGAATAACAAGAATATTGGTTTAATATATTCTGACATTTCTGAGGCATTTGATAAGAATGTAACGATATTTTATTATTAAAATTGCTCAAAATGATATTATAGAATCTTAATTACTGTAAATTGGCTGGAGTACTTTTTGAAAGATTACAATTAATTATAGTGGGAAACTTCCTGTCTAAGTCAATAAATTTTTATATTTAAAATTTTTCCTAATTAATCATAGCGAAACAATTGTTTCTCCTTTTCGACGATATCAGTCCAGCAAATTATAATTCCCCTGCGTCCGCAAATTTATGGCGCACATAAAAATATAAAGTAATAAAGTGGCCGGCAACGGGTGTATTAGTCATCAAGGGCTAATGGTCAAAAGGAAATGCAAATGTTGGCGTTCGCCGTTAAATGGCCCGTGACTGGGGCATTTATTTTATTTTATTTTTTTTATATTCGAAAACAAAGCCGCGGTCCGTAAATTTTCAGGAACAGATATTAGATATAGGCGGACCCCGGGGCCAGATCGAGATTTGCTTTATGTAACCCTGTTTTTCCTCCTTTCCCTTTCCGAAGACTCGGATAATTACCGGTAGGCCCAAGCCCAAGGATTATTACAGTCGTAAGAAATCTTATATATAAAAAAAAGTCGAGATTATACGAAAATGCATTATGTTGGAGATATATGGTTTTCTTTAATCGAATTAACTTATCCATCAGAAATTTATATTTTATTATAAAATAGAATATTCTTATAGTATACACTTTAACATTTTCTATACTGTTTACTACTTATATTTTTAACTTTATAATTCTTTAGGTTACGTAAAGATAATCATAATTTATAAAAGAGGTACCAAAAATATTTCTTTTTAGTAATATTGTGTGTTCAATACCTACTAGTATTAAACCATTTAGTATAGTTTTAAGAAACATTTTTAGTACTATATCATAAATTAAGAATTCTATTCGTATCCTTCTTAAATTTTAACCTGAAGTTAATTCCCTCGACGTCTGCAATTCATTATTTAATTTGTGTCGTTTAGAAATGAAAACAAAATGTACGAGGTATAGTAGACAAGTAGTTCTCTTTAGCACTGTGCGGAGCGCTGGAGAATAGAGTAGCCGCCGGATGTATACTAACGTGTTCAGTTGTATTTCAGCTGTATGTGTGCAAACATACCTATCACTGGTATTGGATGTACTTTTTATGTAAGTGGTTATAAATTTCAAGAAAATAATGAACTCCACCAGATGTGATTAGATTTCTTAACACAATATATGTCCGACTTTATTCATTGTCAATTAAAGTATTCATATGAAGAAAATGTTATGAACACTTCAGTTCGGCGCTGGTGTCGTAATTTCAATTTAGGAAAAGAGAATACCCATGATGATGAGTATTTGGGATGGCCGCCAGTCATTAAGGACGAAGTTTCAACCATCCACTCTATAGTGCAAACTTAGCTCCTTTACATTACTCAAGGTTTACAATACTCAAGGTCTTTTTGGCAGAAAAGACCTTTAGTATGACAAATATGAAGCTGAGATACAAAAACTCATTACTATGCAGAGAAGTAGTTTAAGGTATGTTTTTTTTACAAATAATACATTGAATATGTTAATATATACTTGGTTTTATATGTATGAAAACAAGTACAATTTTCTGGATGGCCCTCGTATACAATACGTGAATACTTATAAGGATACCAAAATAGCTTCCGAGCTATAATTATCTTCATTATATTTTGGTAATTAGAGCGGACGAGAAAATTGCTTCGGGGATATGATAGGTATGATGCGTAGATATTAACTAACATTAACATACGTGTTATGTTGTAATTCAATAGAGCCGGGTCAAATATAATAACTAGTAATTGTATTACTATTGTATAATTTTCCCCGCCGATGCGCGAGGGTCGAAACTGGACGACCTCCCTGCGACCGCACTACACTAACTCATCCCTTGTCACTGGCCCTCGTGCACTTACTAGTGAACCGACCCTTATAGAAAATCGGGGCCCTCCGTAGGTGGAATTTATTACTTCATATCCCACTGCAATGGACCTAATCCTCGGCAGTGCTGTTATCCACGTGACAGTACACCGATCACAAGCTTCGGCAATCTGTGCCCTTCTTACGGCCCCTGGTGCAGAGGTCATTCGACCCTCAGGTCTTTAGATTTACACCGTGCGCTGGCCCCCCGAGGACCGCATCCAGACGTTTATCATTTTAAAGCACATACATAACGTTACTTTCGACGTTCTTTTAAAATGATCGCTAAAATACAATAAGTGCATTTAGTCTTATTATTTAAGATACATTTCTTATCAACTCTTACCTATAACGAACGATAAGTGTTTTCTGCTTATTTTTTTCGAAATGAATTAAGTAAAATAATAATTTAATATCAGCAATAAATTAATTAAGAACAAATCAACCATTAGCTAAAACTAACAGAGCTGATACATGGATTGCAATGTTCTTAAATATAATAATACATTTTATAAACAAACCTCGAGCATTGTTATGAGAAATTCAACCTATCCTGAAGAAGTTATAAAAAACTTTTTCTATTTAAAAACATCTCTTGTAGATACTTGCAAAAAAATCTAACTGTATTTTTTACAAGTATCTATCGACAGATATCTTAGATGATGACTTTAACAGAAGAACCTTCTATCAAAGTAATTGAGTTTTCAGAACGATTCTGATGATTCGCCGGGATTTACTCCATAAAAAATTCCACAAGAAAGATTTTGGACGCTGTTTATTAAGAAGAGTATGACTTCCCGCCGCTCGTTGATTTTTGTTTGTTTCAATCTTTGCCATTTCATGTAGACATTTGAATATCAATGGCTGAGTTATTTCAGCTGGCCTGAAAGCTCTTTCTGCATTTGTGTTGTATTATGAGCGTGTAACTTCTCCAACTCATCCTTGTCACACCATCCAGGAGTTTTCGTGAGTTCGCCTCTTTTAAACCACCGTCCAAACAAAGTTTTTTCTAAAAAAATAGTTTACTTCTCTTTATTCCAACAAGAAATAAATTAAAAAATATATATATATATATATATATGGTTCTATTTATAGAATGAGATAGAATTCTTCAAACTGCTAAAATTTTCTTTGAGGGTCCTTGATTTCTTTTAACAATATGTTTTATAGATTTTCAGAAACTGCTCTTTAAAATTGTATGTATTTCCCTCTTACCAAACAAATTGACTTCTTGGGAACATACTACAAAAATTTAACCAAGCTGCAGCGCTGTAAGGCTGTTTATAGCCAAACGACTCTAAACTTCAGCGACTTTTATTTTAAGTGCTATAAATATTACAAGAATTTCTCTACAAAAAAATATACCGAAGGTTCTAAAATGGTTTAGCATTTTTCTTTAAGGTTTCCTTAATTTATCATTTTTCACGTAAAAATATTCTTCACGAGTTCTACAATTTTTCTTAAAGATTTTTGTAATTTTCCATGTTTTTTTCTTACAGTTTTTAAAATTATTTAGTAATCTCTAATGCAAAATATTAAAATGTATTTTGAAAATTTAAGAAATTTCTAGGAATCTATTTTTCTAATTTTTTAGGGTTTTCTTCCATATTAATTTTCTAGGTATTTTCTCTTAAAATTGAAGAATATTTTGAAGGTTTATAATTTTTGAACGTTTTAACAATAAAAAGTATTTATTTTCTATTTCTAGAATTTTGTAACAATCAGATGTCTGAAACTTTTAGAAAAATTACGAGAATTTTCTTTGAGATTTCTTGATTTTTTTCCAGCAATATGTTTTTCAGATTTTTGGAATTTTCTATAAATTCTTCATTCAACTTGTATCTATTTCCTTCGAGAATTTTAAAATTTTCCACCAACTTTTCTTGTAATTTATTAAAATAAATAATTGTTTGCCTTTTCTAAATTTTCTAACAATATTTATTTAAAGTTTTGTAAATATCACTAGAATTTGAGAATTTTTTTTAAAAAATGACCGAGGGTTATAAAATAAACATTTTCTAAATTATTTAGTAATCCCTTATAAATAATTTAATTTATTTCAATTTCAAATTTTCAGGAATTTTATTACTTATTAAGAATGTTATCGAAGTGTTGTTTTCTCTTTCATACTTACATATTTTCTAGAAATTTAAAAGGGTACTTTCTCTATTATTTATTTATTCTTCCAGAGTCATAGAATTTGTCTTCAAGATTTCTGTGAATTTTAGTTATTTTTCCAAACGTTTTATTAATTTGTCAACCAAGTTGTGGGAATATACAAAATGTATCTTTCCTATTATGAGAATGTCCTTCAAGGGAATTTTCTTCTATACTTCTGTAATATTCTAGAAATGTTATTTTTGAATTGTACTTTAATAAAAAATATTTCTTTTCTCTTTCTAGAATTTTGTAGAAATTATTTATCAGATTTCTGTAACTTTGAGGAATGTATCTTCCAAACTGCAAGACTTTTCTTTAAGGGTTCTTGAAATTTTTTCCACCAATATTTTTTCCAATTTTTTGGAATTTTCTATTTCTTTTAAAATTTTAAGTATTATCGAGGGTTTTAGACCTTTCCAGAAAATATTACTTTTAAGGCAGAAAGACCTCTGGTCGATAGCCTTTTGACAAATTAATACATTAACACCTCATTCATTCTTCATTATTCCAATGTAAATATGTACAAAATTTGTCAATAAATATATGTTACTACTATTACTTTTAATTAAAGAGTAATTCGAAGCTTATGGAATTTCTTAGCAACATTTTTTTCCTGAAGTTCACCAAATATTTTTAACTAATTTTGGCTTTAAATGTTCATTGCAAAATCTTATTTGTCTGTAGTTCTCGGAAATTTTCTTAAATTTTCTTGAAATTTCGAACCATTTTTATTTCAAGTTTCAAAAATCATCACTCGAATTTCTCTACTAATTTGCAAAAAAATATTTTTTTTACCGAGGGTCATAAACTGATTTCTGAATTATTTAGTAATTTCTTATAAAATATTTAATTTACTTCAAAGTTCAAGAAATTTTCAGAAATTTATATATACAAATATTGAGAATGTTATTCAAGTATTTTTTCTTCCATATTTCCGTTTTTTCTAGAAATTTTATTTTTTAAATTTTTTAAAGAACTTTTATAAGATATACATTTCTTTTCCATTTCTAGAATTTTGCAATAATTTACTATCAGATTTTTTGATCTTTCAGGAATGTATCTTCTAAACTGGGAGAATTTTCTTTGAGAGTTTTTGAAGTTATTTCCAGCAATATGTTTTCCAAATTTTTTTATTATTCGGAAATTGCTCTTAAAAATTATTCTCCAGAGTTTTAGACTTTCCCAATAGCTTTTCTTTCAGATTTAATTTTTCTCCAATATTTTTACTAGAATATCCCTGCCAATTTTCAAAACAAATCATTAAGGATTCTAAAATTGTTTAGCAATATTTTTCTTCATTAGCTTCTTTTAGCTCCTTATAGATAAAAACTGAATTGTACTTTTCTTTACTTTCTTCTTTTACTTCATTCTTCCAAAACTGTTCTCATCTCATTCAATAGCATTCTTTACCATTTCATTCCTCAACTACTTCTCACATTCTTCCGTTAACTTGCGTTTAACTTGCAAGTCTTTTTTGGTTCTTCCACATTTATGTGTGAGGTTAAGGAAATTACTTATTTATATATAAAGGAGTTTTGGTTTCATCTGATTCAACACGACCCCAGTGTTCTATTTTTCTGGTGTCATAATCTGAAGATTCGGAAGAATGCTTTTGGTGGCAAATTTTAAAATCTTTATTGTCTTCTAAAGATTCTGGAGACACTTAATAAACCACTCATTGGTTTATTATTATTTTAGATGTAATTTTCTGAATACTTCAAAGAATGTTGTATTTTTGATTTATTTTTCTTACTGCTATCATTTTCAGAAGAGTGGGACGAACATTAATGATGAAAATGTTTGTTCTTTCTTACACATGCAGTTTCTGTGAAACAATTCACTTCACGTTTTCTTCAAGGTTCCCCACATTTTCTAAAATGTTAAAATATTCTTCAAGAAATCTAGAATTTTTCTTATGTAATTTTTCAGCTATTTTTCTTTCTGAATGTTTAAGTAGTCCCTTATCTAAGATGTAAAAATTTACTTCGAAATTTGAAGAAATATTCAGAAATTTAGCTTCCTTATTGTGAGAACGTTTATTTTTTCCATACTTAATTTTCAAGAAAATTTTATTTTTAAATTGGAGAGTACTTTGAAGGTTATAGAATTTTTCAACAACATTTTAGGATATAAAAACATTCTATCAGATTTCTGAAACTTTCAGGTATTTATCTTCCAAATTATGAGAAATTTCTCTTTAATTTTTTACTGATTTCTTGAGTTTTCCAAAAGTGATAAAAAGGTGTATATTTACAGTTTTGTAATAACTTCTAGAGTTGCAATTTTTTACTGATATCTTGAGTTTTAACAAAAATGTATATATTTAAAATTTTGCAATAACTTTTCTCCTAGATTTGTAATATTTTTAATTTTTTGAATTTATTGAATTGTTTACCAATAATATTTTAAATTCTAAAAATATCACCAAAATTTCTCTACCAATTTGCAAGAAGATTCAACTAGGATTTTAAAATTGTTTATCAATATTTCTTCAAGATTTCTCTAATTTTTCAAGATGTAAAAATATTCTTCAGGAGTTCTACAGTATTTTTTCAAAATTTGTATCATTATTCAGGTATTTTGCTTCGAGTTTTTTGAATATTTTAGTAATGTCTCATATAAGATCATAAACGATTCTTCAAAGTTTCAAGAAATTTCCAGAAATTTATTTTCCGAAGTGTGAGCATGTCCTTTAAAGGTTTTTTCTTTTATATTTCTGTCTGTTAAATGACTATCGACCAGCGGTCTTTCAGCTCGGATTTGTCAGTCAGTCTGTCTCTGATGGTGATGATGATGATGAAGGATGATGTAATTCGATGAATTCGAATGTTGTGAATGAAGGGGTTTTATGTTTTGGGATTAGGTCAGTATTTCTGCGGAAGCAGTAAAGGGAAAGGATGTATTGGTTGAAGGAGTTTTTGGAAAAAATTTCGTCAAGGTATAGAAGGCGTTCATTGATGGGAATAACAGAGGTAGTGCCATGTAGGAGTTGGTTAGAAGGATTATGTAGAGGATTGCTAGGTTGGCGGATTTTGGTTAAAGCTCTTAGGGAGGAACGCTCGTTAACTTGGATATTGTGGATAGTGGGACTGCAGTAGTTTAGGAATAGAAATTCCAGAAGTTTTCAGAAACTTTCGGCCATATTCGATATTTTTTCACATTTCTTATCTTGAATCATTTATTAATTTTTATTAGAACTTATAAGAAAATTTCCATATTCTTTATTCCATCTGGGTTGGTTTAGAATATTCTTGTAAATTTATTGATTAATTTTTAACCTGAATTTTCTTAGCAAATTTTATTACAATTTCTAAAATTTCTGAAAATGTCTTCACCAATTTCCGAGAATTTTCTCCGAGTGTTCTAAACTTGTTCACCAATTTTCTGCAAGGTTTCTCAAATTTTCTTAGATGAAAATATATTCTTTGAGAGATCTAGATTTTTTCTTCAAGGTTTTTGTAATTTCCCAGGTATTTTTCTTTAAAGAAGTAGCTCTTCAAAAGTGTATTTCCATCGAGGGTTTTAAAAGGTTCATGTAAATTTTTTCCAGCTATTTAAATTTTTTTCAGCAATTTCTTTTCCATTTTCACTTTTTGCTTGATATTATCTAAATTTTATTAGCAATTTTTAAAACAAATTATATGTTTATTATAAGATTATCTCTAGTTCCTAAGCAATTAATTGACGTATGTAAAACTCTAGTTGTAACAATAAAGTTATTATTATTATTAGTACAAGTTCTGAAAATTTCACGAGAATTTCTCTACAATTTTCTAGAATTCTCTCCGATGGTTCAGAAAATTTTCTCCAAGGTTTCCTTAATTTTCTGAGATAAAAAATTCTTCTTCTTGAGATCCATTTTTTTTTCTTCAAGGTTATTGTAATTTTCCAGTTTTTTTTTCGAAAAATTGCTCATCAAAATTGTGAGTATTTCTTTCAAGTTTTCTGTAAATTTTCTTTCAGTTTTTTTTATTATATTATATTATATTTGTCTTTATCATACTTGCTTTCATAAAATATTAACAAAAATTAGCACAAAAAAGTATACACATGTATATTTTTTCTTTCTTACTTGATCTTATCTGAATTTTATTAGCAAGTTTTAATTCAAGTACTGAAGATTCCATGAGAATTTCTCTACCAATTTGCGAAAATTTTTCTCCGTGTGTTATAACATTGCTCAGAAAATTTTCTTCAAGTTTTCCCAAATTTACCAAGATATGAAAATTTTCTTCCAGAGTTCTAGAATTCTTCTTTAAGATGTCTGTGATTGTTTAGTTATTTTTCCAAACTTTTTAGAAATCTTTCATTCAAGATGTGAAAATTTTCTTCGAAGGTTTAACAAATTTCCAAAAATGTATCTTCCCAATTGCAAAAATATCTTTCAAAGGTTTTTTCTTCTATACTTTCGTAATATTCTAGAAATGTTTTTTTTTTTTAATTTTTGAAAAGGTAGTGTAATTTTTCAACATTTTTTTAAAATAAAAAATATTTGTTTTCTATTTCTAGAAATTAGTTTAACTTTTTTATTAAATTTTTGTAACTTTGACGAATTTATCAAACGCGCAGGACTTACAAATTTTTGGAATTTTCCATTTCCTTCAAAATTGTAAGTTTTAGAATATGTCTGCAAATTTCACCTTTAATTGAAGAGTACTTTAATGCTTATGGAATTTCTTAGCAACTTATTTTCCTGAAAGTTTAACTGTTTAGGAATTTTCCAGTAATTTTGGTAAATATCTAACATTTTCAATGCAAAATTTGGCTTGTTTTGATAGTTCCAGTAATTAGTTCTCAGGAATTTTCTTGCATGTATTTGAATTTTCCAGCAATTTGAGATTCAAAAAGACCGGTCCGTGGCTATTGTTGACGGGGAACAATATTTCATTTTCTTCTAGATTCCTAGATATTTTAGCAATTATTCTTTCATTTTTATTAGTTAATTTATCTTATCTAAATTTTTCAACAATTTTTATTTTAACTTCTGAAAATTTCATGAAAGTTTCTCTTCCAAATTACGAGAATATTTTTTATCAACATTTTTTCTTCAAGGTTTATGTAATTTTTCTGGAATTTCTCTTCAAGATTTTTAAAATTTTTGAAAAATCTCTCTTCCAAAATGTCAGAAAGACAATTTTTCTTCTAGATTTTTGGAAATTTTTTGGAGTTCCTTTTCTAAATTGCAGGAGTGTTAATTGAGTGTTTAAAAATTTCCAGTAATTTTAAATTTGTGAGACTTTTTCGAGGGTTCTAAAAATGTTGTTACCATATTTCTAAAACTTGTTTCAAAACTTTTTAGAAATATCTTTCTCGATGAGTCTAGAATTTGCCAGCATTTATTTCTAAAAGTTTCTGCAACTCTCAGGAATGTACCTAAATTGGGAAGATTTTCCTGGAAGGTTTAAAAATTTTCCATCAGGTATATTTTAGTTTTTAAGAAAAACATACAAATGTCTACAAGCAATTGTTTTATTTATTTTACTTTACAATGTACTCTTATAATTGGATATATGAAAAATCGATAAACACATCTGTTGAAACAGACCTTTTTCAAAATCAAAAACTATAGTTTTTTGTATAAATTCCAATCGCTTTCAAAATTTTTTCCTTAAGTTGAAAGAAGTTGTTTGACTTTATCCCCATTTTAAGCCAACATATTTTTGAAGCATTTTGAATATAATGGAAATAATAATAAATTTAAACAGTGCTTTATATCAATTAGTAATATATATTTGTTAAACAATAATCAATACTATTTTCCCTTTCAAGTTCCATTAGAAGAATAAACAATTCATCGAATACCAAACAAACGCACAAAGGACGTTGGGGCGGATCAGAAAATTACAACCACGAAAAACCGGCTAATTTATATTGCACGAATAATTATAAACATTAAACAGTAGCTTTAACAATCTCCTTTGAGAACTTTCCGCGGCGTGAATATTTTCCACACGCCCGTAATTCCGTTGTCTTCTCTTCCACCCACCCCACCTCCTACTTCAGTTCCGCCAATTTTCACTTAAGGGTGCCGAAATGTTTTATTCGACGCTTACTCGAAAACTGTAAAATAATAATAATAAGATTTACGAACTGAACGGTCGAACAACTTTCTAGGCGTATTAATTACGCACTAAATACAACGCGTACAATTTGAGAAAAGAAGTATACGTCGTTAATCCGGTGATTACGCCTATTTTTTTTTTCGCTGTTTGAAGGTAGGCAGAGTAATGCGTCTCCTGAGGAGACCACCTAATGAACATGAAAATGTAATTAGATAAATTGGAGCGTAGCGTAAGAAGTGCGGATGGGCAAGAAAGAGGGGACCCTCATCACCACTCACTTTCATTATAAGTGGCAATCTGCAAATGCGGAAAGGGGAAAAAATGTTTAAAGGATGAATGGTGCTTCTGTTAATATTCATAAATACGCAGGGATGAGGATTTAAATAAGGGACAATTAAATCAAACAACTTTTGTTATTATTATGTAAATTTAGAAAATTTAAGTACATGGTTTTTGATAGTTGCTGATGTAATATTTGATATAAGGAAGAACAAGATATTTTTTTAAGCTTTGCTTATTATGTAATATTCAAAGATAAACATTATAGAATATATTTAAAATTTAAATATTTATTTTCTATATTAGATTGCCATATAGTAATAGTTACCACAATCATTTTATTATATTTCACCTAAGGAAACAAACAACTTTGATTTTTGAATTTTTTGAAGAGAAATCAATAGAAAAATTGAAGAGTTGATTTTGAACACATTTAGCAATGCTAGTGTCCTTAGTTCATAGGTTTTGTTGTGAGACCTGTAATACAAGATTGTAAGAAGGAATTGAAGTGAAGGGAGGAGGATGTAGAAGAAGCGAGTAAGAATCTGGGATTTAGAGTATTCGAACCTAATGACATGTTCCAATACTCTAAATCCCAGATTCTTACTCGCTTCTTCTTCTACATGCTCCCTTCATTTCAATTTCTTCTTACAATCTTCTATTAAAGATCCTTCAAGAAAACCTATGAACTAAGGATACTGGCATTGCTGAATGTGTGCGAAATCAACTCTTCAATCTTTCTATAGATTTCTAATAAAAGTATAGTGTATGATCAAGTCACAAGTGTCGGTAGTATAGTTCATGGTGAAGCGGTTCTTTATGAGAATGAAAAATACGTTAGGAAAGCGGAAACGAGAAAAAACTATGATAAAGTCATCTACTTTAAGTACACTCGTGTTGGTGGTCGCCTTACCCAAGTAAACACTTGTTCCTGAATTTAAAACCATCTACTACTACTACTAAAGCGCTTCGATGTTATAAGAAGAGACGGAATAGAAGTGAAGAGTAGAAGAGGTCGGTGTTAAGAATTTGATTTTGCCATGAGTGACTAAAACATGGTCTACGCTGGAGTATCCTTAATGAGTTAGGAAGATGAATGCGATTAAAATCTAGGATCAGATACCCTAGTTCAAGGCTGGAACAATACAATGAAAATGAATTTATTATTAACGTTCGCAACTATTCTCTTAATTATTCCTTTGGATATTTTAATTAATATAAAAAGGGTCTTCAGCTATGATGCCTTTAAATCTGTAAAAGAGGCATAAGAACTAGGCAACCATAGTATAAAACTTTATCAAAATGTAGTTGGATAACTAATTTTGAGGAAGATTTGTTTCTTCTATTTTAAAATTTTCGAAACGATACTCTTCTATAGTTTAACAAGTTTCACCACGTATTAAAAATGTGTTGTGGGAGAGCTGTTGTAAAAGAAAGCTAATAATTACATACTTAATGCAGGAATTTTATGTGCAAGGCACCAAACATGTCGTAATCTGCCATTACAAAAAATAAAAAGTATTTTGTTCTCATTTGCCGAGAAATACTTAGATTGCAGTGATTTGAAAAACCACCAAAATATAAAACCAGAGTTTTATTTCGAGAATATTTTCTTTGAATTCATATTCCTTCCTAGTCCTGCAGAAAGTTAAATATTCTTTCCCAGAGATTAACGGAATTAAATACCATATGATCGATAAACACAGCTCTAATCTGCAGATATTTTTGTTACAGTTTTTTTTGTAACTTTTTCTATCAATCTAGTCATCATTTTGCCGAAGTTGTCCTATTCCAAAATAAAATTAAAGTTACCTAAAGCCTTCGAAAATCCTCCCAACAATGAATAGAGAACAGAATTCAATTTCAATTTAAAATTAGTTCATCCTATCACAATTTTGATGTAGTTTTGAGAAGAGTATATGGTGTTCTATAATGTTTTGGATAATTTTCTTAATTATTTTAAAAGAAGTAGATCTTGTTTTTAGAAACTGTATACACGTTGTCCCCTGAAATTTTGAATATGAGTAATGTGTTTGTATTGCATCTCGATTATTATTATTGGTGCCCATGGTTGTTGCTGCAAATGCATGTCAATTTGACTTATATAGTTTCAAAATGGGAATTTTATAATCGTCTGTTTTAGTTCCATACTTTATATATACTTTCTCCGTTAATCAATAATATTAAATTTTGGACTTGGTACACCAGAACTAGTCAAATTTTCTGCAATATTCCACTGATGGGTCGTGCAACCTTCTCGGTAAAACTATTTCTTTAATATAAGGCCTTTGGTGATAGCATACTTTATAGAAAATAAATTGACTACTGACTTAGGAGACCTAATTGTGAATTCCTTATACACCCTAATAGTTTTAAATGCGCCATTCTTTTGTTTAACTTTGTTTAACTTTATGTTAGAAATGTTAGAATTTTTCCTTATACTTCATTTTACCCTTAATTGAAGGTAGAGATGCAAAAGACTTCCTCAACAATTTCAAAGCAATTTCTATTATTATTAGTTTAAATATTTTTGTAGATATTGAGGAAGATTTCAACACAGCTACCTGTAAATTTGTAAAAATGGAAGCATAAAGAAAGGTACTATACCGTAAACTGGATAAACGTTGTAGAGGAAAATTCCAAAATTGCCATATGTATAGGAAGTAAGTTTGTGCTGGTCATAACGATAAGTTTTGATAATTCTGCTGTACTTTATCGTGGTCTAAGACCTTTAAACTAAGAGATGCTCTACAGGTTATTATGATAATACCAAAGCTGCTGATATAGGAAAAGAAATATGTGTACAAATTTTGTATTGGACAATAAAATTAACTCTTAATGCATTATCTAGCTTAATCTTACTCTAACAAGCATCAAAGATATTTGCTTTAGATATGTTTATAAATACTAAAGAAACCTTCGACAATATTACCCCAAAACCTGTTAAAAAGAGAGACATCAAAGTTTAACTGTAAAGTTGCAAGATTATAGCAGGTATTAAGGTAAGGTTGCTCAAGTCATACCACTGCTCAAGTCGTACCACATGAATTTAGCACAAATTACAGTGACAACAGCGCACTCGCCGGTAACCAAATATACATCTGGAACAAACACGTCGTGTGATGTATTATTATTTGATGTAAACAAACAACTTTGTAAGATTATTTCTTATAATTTTCTGCATATTTTTGGTAGTAAATGGTGCAAGTTAATTAATTGATAAAATTATGTTTCTTATTAAATATGGGTTAAGTACAATTTACATAATCGTTTGGTTGAAACGAAGTGGCGTTAATCGTATTCAATATTAAGTTATATTTAGTTTTAAATTTTAATATTCTGTATGAGAATCCTAAATCATATTGGTATGATTAAAACAAATATTTTTTCTACTCTCATGTAATATTTTTTAAATTCTTCATATTTTAAGCCATAATCATGTCAAGACCGTTAAAGCAAGTTTATAATTCATGGAAACAAGAAAATATAAAAGAGGCGTTAAACAAATTATCGGAAGGAGTTATTGGATTCAATGAAGCTTATCGACAATCTCTAAACCAATGTTTCGTCGCCATTTTAAAGGATTGAATAAGTATGTCAAATTTGAAAGGCCTAAGAATATAACTGAAACTATGGAGAAGGAGTTGGTTGCGCACATTCTCAATTAAGAATTAGTGCAACAAGCTCCCCGATATTAAAAAAAATAATTATCACACAGTTTCAATAAAATAATAATAATAAGTCTTTATTATCCAACAGTCTACAAAAAAGTAAACTAATTACAGAATAATATTAACAATAAATCAGATTAACATTTCATTCGACATTTAAAAAATAATTTGATTCAAAATTTCAATTATATTTTTAATCCTATCATTAAATATATCAAAATTTACACTATATATATTAACTAGATTACACATAGATATTAATGGGGAGTTATAATAGTGGAGAGTTCTAATATTAGTTAAGTAAAATACCGACTGATGTCTAGTGTTCAATCGAGGGACCATAAAATTTAAACCACTAAGCAGATCTGGATCTACTATGGAGCCATTAATCAATTTACAAACAAATAATATTTGTGAAATAATGCGCCTACTATTTAGGGATTTTAAACTGAATTCTGATTGGAGATCTGTAGAAGAATATTCTTGACAGGGATATTTACCATGTAGCCTAAAGTAGAGTATTTTAAGGAATTTTCGCTGTACTTTCTCAATTTCATTCCTATAAAAGTTATATGTCGGATGCCACACAATGGCACAGTATTCAAGTTTACTTCGAATGAAAGATTTGTAAAAACTAATTAATGGCTCTACTGATTTAAAATCTTTGGTATTCCGAATTATGAAGCCAAGGGTTTTGTAACATTCCTTACATATCATTTGCACATGCGTATTAAATGTCAATTTAGTATCATAATATACTCCTAAGTCCTTAAACAAATTGATATTTTCTAAAACAATGTTATTGATGGTGTAGCCAAATACAATGTTCTATAAAGAAGAAGAAATTGCAGGAAAGACGCGGTACTATAAATTAATGAAGGATAATCCTTGTTTATCTGTACGTACTCCAGAAGCAACATGCATGGCAAGGGCCCGGGCTTTGCATAAAGAAAGTGTTTTTTAAATCCATATTTGATGAATACAATTTCACTGATAACCAGATATATAACATTGACGAAACAGAATTAACCACTGTTCAGAAACCGTCCAAACGAATTACTCAGAAATACAAACATCAAGTTGGTGCACTTACAAGTAGTGAAAAGAGATTGACCACTTCAAGTGTATGCTGGGGAATTCAGAAAATGAAGTTTGACGTTCATTTTGCATCCCAGTTTTTTTTTAAAAATAATTTTCGACCATTTTGGCTACAATTTCTTTGTAGTTTAAAGACTTGTTGTTTCCAAGGAAACCGTCTACTACTTCTATGGAAGAACTCCATGCTTCAGATTCATCCTGGGTCGTTGTTTTCTGGAACAATCTGTCCGATTTAAGGTCGAATTTCAGTTTAGCTTCAGAAAGTGCAGGAAATTTGTCGCATAGGTATTTAAAGCAGTCACCTTGTTTATTTAAGGCTTTGAAAACTGCTTTATCAATCCTAACTTTATGTGAAGGGAAGGCAAAGGAACTAATTTTGGGTCAACTAATTCATCCCGCTGCACATATTTTTTTGGCCCAGTACAAGTCCTTCTCTGAGTGGCCATTCTTTCTTAACGTCATGTAAATTTCGTGCTCGACTGTTCCACTCGCACAAAAAACATGGATACAATCCAGACTGCTAACCCAAAAGCATGGATATTATTTTGAGGTCTCTACAGAGTTGCCGACAATATTCGCTATACTTAATTGTAAACACATATTGAAACATTTACTATGTTTTTACCACAATTAATTAATAATAATAATTAATAATAATAATAATTAATAATAATAATTAATAATAATTAATAATAATTAATTGTGGTAAAAACATAGTAAGTGTTTCAATATGTGTTTAAATTTGGATTACCACCTAGTAACGGTCACAACCATCATGAATACTTAATTGTATTTAGCAACAGCTCAAGATTCTCATACGTTTCTTTGAGATGCACGGAGTGAGCAACAGGCACCGAGGCATAAGTATTACCATTGTGCAACAAGTCACCCTTTAGACTTCTCTTAGAAGAATCAATAAATAACCTCCTTGATGTGGAATCGTAATTATCAGCTCCGAGTTTTATGACTACTTCAGGAATATTATTACAATACACCAGTGAACCCTCTTGAGAGAAATATTCCTCTTTTTCACGATACCTATACAACGAAAATGTGGTTCCTGGAGCCAACAGGTTTTTGTCTTTCAGTCGTGATCCTAATATTTGTGCAGCATCCTTCGATAAGCCCAAGTCTCTCACTAAGTCATTTAGTTCAGCTTGGATAAACTGTTGATGTTGGTCTATATCAGGATTGAATTCACCTTCATCGGTTTTTTCGTTTGAACTTTCATCTGATGGTTGCTGTTGGATGGTGTGAAGAAAAGATTGAGGAATGGGAATTCCTGCTCCTTGAGGTACAGTTCTTTTAGCAGACTAATAGTATGTTTATTTTTCGAATTAAAACCATTGACATCGCACGAGCAAAAGTCGTGTCCATGGTTTTTTTGTTGCCGCCATACCATAGGAATGCCAAAGGGTAAAGAGCTACGTGTACCTTTTATTCATTTTCTTAGTAGCTCGAATACTGAAAGCACACTTTGTGTGGAGCCCAAGTTTTGTCTTAATCACCAAGCTTTACACCGAGGTAAGCGTGATAAGCTTTCTTGATAAATTCTGTTATGTTTCGTTGATGCTTTGCTATCTTTAATTCACCATACATGTAACAAAATCTATCAGGACTGTTTTTGCACTTTCTTGATAACATTATGACGCACTAAATACTCAGAAAACAAAACACAACTTGATGCTAGAAACAACTGACGCTAACTAACTATTTCGTAAACAACTGCCGATGCCATCAAGTTGACCTTGACAGTTTTATCATTGAAATGAAATAAACATAATATTATACTAAAATATTTTCTATCGATGTATCAAGTGATTTAAGGAAATCATTTTAATGCAATTTAGAAAATATCATAAAGGTACAAATTATCGGACAAGGTTTTTCTAATTTTGTGAAAAATCGTGACGTGAAGGGCTAAAACCAAATTCACATTCAGAATCAACCGGGGGTACGTTACATTAGCTAAGGACACTTATCAAATTTAAAATACCAAAAATCATGTCGGCCTGTGTTATCTAACCTTATAATAAACCACGCCTTACGCAAGCTAATATTATTACATGCTATCTTAGTGTTGCTTTGGATATTTTTGTAAATTTGCTCTTGACTTTGCTATATTCGAAACTGTGGAAAAACGAAGTTGTTGATAAAAGAAAATAATGTGACTAGGAAATCAATTTAGTCGAATAGCAATCTTAGAAGAGTAACTACAACCCAAGAGGTATTTATAGACACTGAAGAAGGTTTCGAGATAACATTATTTTTAAATCTGTAAAAGTGAGAAGCATACATAGATATAAATGCTTTGGAAGAAATAATGTCTCGTCTTATGCTTTTCTTCTTCAGAACTTTTAAAGTAATATTTTGAATTTTCACATGTTAGAGCTTTTATTTCGATTATTTGAATAACTTTTATTAATAAGGTGCTTTTTGTATTATTATATTTATAATTAATTATTTCGATTTCAAAACGAAAGGTTTCCTAAAGTTAAACACTTAAACATGTTAACATGTTTCGTCACAAAGTGCAGATGAATACTGTATTGTATTCATCTGCCTGATGAAGCCACTTTGTGGCGAAACATGTTGCAGTGTTCAACAATAAATGTGAAACCCTCCCAACTGTGTTGTTTTATTCCAACATCCTTAAAAAGTGGAAAACTTTCGTTTAGAAATCGAAGGAGAACATTTTCGAAAATAACTAAAAATAGTTTCAGATAATGATAGAAATGTTGAAAATTCTTAAACTCTTAGATAAATTGTAATTAAAGTATTATCACTTACTTCACACATTGTTTTTATTCACTAGATGTACATTTATTTTTATAGTGAATAAAAATTATTTGTGAAGAAAGTGATAATACTTTAATTACAATTTATACAATAATCTTCACGTAACTTAAAAAATATATTTCTTACTTAGATATCTTTCTAAAAATGAAAAGACATTACAGTTCCTATAATAAGATTGTTCTGTTTGAGTCTGTATATATTTTGAGTTTTGTTATCGATAATTTTTTAGTTTAATGAAACCGTCTTCTAGCCAAGTTTTTTAAAATTGGTTTTTGATATATCTGCTTTGTTTTGTATATATTATATTACAAATATAATCCTAATTCAAAAATTCAACGATATTTTTTTAATTAAATCAACTTAAACTCTAGACTTTTAGTTTATTTTAATTATTGTTTATTATATGCTGTAATAGAAAATGATTTATAAAATGGTTAATAGTAGCTTCTGACATTCAATCACGTCACAATCACATCTAATTACCGACGTTGTCAGTGCAGTTATCAATCGCCGGCAACAAATAGCCGTGCACATCCAGCGCACAGACGCATCAATCTCCAAGTGTCCCTATTGATGGAGATAAAACGGACGCCATTAAAGTCCGAGCGTCGCGACGGCATCGCTCATCAACCATCTACGGTCGAATATTCGCACTACGTTCGGGTAGTTCTATTCCGGCGTTCTAGACGCCGTCCGCCTTACTGCCACTACTACTAAGTCGTCGGCCTGTTTGCATAGACCTCTCCTTCGCCCATCCATTCCACTTACCCCTAACAAGACTGTCAACGTTGTCAGGACTTAATCTTACTAGATGTATACGGAAAAAACTCAGTTGCATTAACTTATACCGCGCGCTTATCCTTATCCCTCCCAACGCTCACTGCTGCAAAAATATGATTCAGGGCATTTGCCTCTTTCAACTTCCGGCCCGGATGAATATTAAGGGGGAGATAATTTCATCGCCTGCCAGCGACGTTTTAAATAAGAAATGTGCGTTATTTTTCTGTGAATATTTATCTAAACGCTTCCATTTATCGATAACTACTGAATTGATTTAAATAAATATTTTAACTAAAATGCAACTTGGGTAAGTCGTTCTCAAGTCTTCTTATCAAATGTTTGAGAAATTAAATTTATGATTAACCAACGACCATAATAGATAGTTCTTGACCAATTCTATCATAGATATTATTGTAATAAGGATATAAAAAATATATACAAACGATCTTATATCGATTATATTTAAGCTCAATATTTTGTCTTAAGGGAGACAACACATTCTAATGGAGAAGACGAGACTTTAAATCCTAGGCGTTAGTAGTTGGTAAATTCCGTACGGCAGATTAAATTTAAGCCACTCTTCCTTACATACACACATAAACGTACACGCACACATGTGAATGAAGCACCTGTTGGTAAAATTGAAAATTCTATTTTCGCTTTTGGGATAATGGTCGCGGGATTATGCCGTAAGGGCTGATTGTGAATGGGACTTAACGGGCGTCTTCTACGTGTTCATTGGGATGTTTGTTGAGAGTTCCCCAATTTCCTGTCAAAGATTGCGTTTCAATTCCCAACGCCCGCGATTTCTTTTCCTCGTTGTTCGTAATCGATGCACATAAATTTCACTATAATAAATATCTATATACCTAAAATGTGTATTATTATTATTGTTATTAAATATTGCAGATTTTAGTAGTATATGTGATAAGTAAAAAAAAGTTTCAGAAAGTATTTATACCTAAATTATTTATTATTATTTTAGTTTTTAAACAAATATGTGTATTTTAGTATTTAAATTTTTATAAGGTAAATAAGCTTTAAAAATCAAGTGTTTTCCTTTATTAAGCACACGTACTAATGGATTCCCGACACGTAAAAAAACCATCAATTAATGTTCCGTCACGTAACATAAACCCAGTCTGATATTTCTGTGGGTAAATATAAACCCCCTATATAGATACATTAAATAACAAAGTAAAATTCGATACCTTACGTAAATAATGGCGTTTGCCCTTCTTATTTCTGTAGATACTTCATTTTTTAAATAAATCCCCGAACAATCATTATACCTTTAGCCCCTGGCCTCGGTGTCTCGGCAGGAAAATCCGCCGCCTTAATACAAAAATGGCCTCATTAAAATCGCGTCTCAAAGTCAGAACGAAAATTCTTCCCGCTGGATGCTTCGCTGCCTACTTTAATATGAATAAAAGTAATTAATTTTATTAATTACATTTCACCCCCATACCCCCTCTTTTCCGCCGTCTTACTGAACTACACTTCATTAAAGTCTAACGTGAACAACTGGGTGCACACACCTTGAATTGTCCTCCCCGTTATTAAATTAAATTTCATCATTTCAACCTTCGGATTCCAAAGACGCACCTATTTATAATAAAACGTATTGTACGCCACGGGGCGGAATTGTCTGTGCCGGTTTAATTAAATATTAATGAGTTCATCAGCGTAATTGCGCCCTAGTTGTTTAATTAATATTCGAGAAATAGTTAATGGCAATTACCGGCTTCCAATCGTGGCGTCGTTTATAATTCACAACTTTCAAATATTTATATGAGAAAGGTTCAAGATTTCGTTAAAACACATATTGTCGTAATTAAATTTAACAAGGAGAACTTACAAGCAAATTAACTGAATAAAAATATCACACCACAATAAGGGATGAGGGTGAGTGGGTGATCTCTACCACATTATTCAATTATGAAAATATAAAGCAAGGTTTGTTTAAAATAAATTTCCTAAGAAAATATTATTATAGCAAAAAATTACAACACAGTTGGGAGGGTTTCACATTTATTGTTAAACACTGCAACATGTGTTATGGAGTTTTATCATGAATTCGCCTCGTCAATTCAATATCAAGAAAAAAATTAATTAATTATGTGACAGCAACATTGAAAATAGCAAACTAAAGATCGATATGTTTAAATAATTAACCAGTAAACCCTCGACAATGTTATGTGGATTGAAGAGTGAAATATAGGCCACCCACCCACTCTACATAAATTATTTTACTACCATCTAGTTTGGTTTCCTGAAAATAACAGCAGATGGTAAAAATGTTTTGAATTTTTTAAAGCAGTGTTATAGCTTAAGTTTAATTTGTTTGGTGGGTGGCCTCTTACCTATCCTCGATACTCGATGACTTTTTATATATAATTATCATTATAGTTGATTTATTACGATTAATAATCGTATTTGTGAACTTCTTCCAAAAACAACTTCGTTAATATTTTTACAATTTAGGGGTAGGATGAAGACCAACCACCTATCTTACATATGCCTCTACTCCTTTTGCTTCTAAGAAAAATAAAAAATACAGCAACATTAGATATACTTTTTAGATAAATAACAGTTTCATTTAAATCTTTATGTATATGTATTCTGGATGGGTGACCTATAATCCACATTTTAATTAAGAATATATAAATGAAGGTTTGTTCAAAATGAATTGCGTAATAAAAATTATTTTAAGAAAAGAAATTAATTAAATTTTTCCTAGCATAATTATAAATAGAAAACATCTTGTGATTAAATTATTAATCAGTATACTTTCCGAAATGTCGTATAGATTAAAGAGTAGAATAGGGGCCACCTTGCCACCCTTCGTATATTATTTTACTTTCATTACTGTCACTTGTTTGGTTTCCTGAAACAATCAGCAGTGATGGTGGAAATGTTTTGAGTTTCTTAAGCAGTATTTTACATTAAATTTCAATGTATATGTAGGGTGGGTGGGTGGCCTCTAACCCATCCGCCAATCCATAAACATACACGAGGGTTCTACTTGATGGCCCTCTAAATATAACCATTATTTTAATGTAATATTAAGCTATGCATTCGAAAGATTTGATAAAGCTTTAGTTTAATTGATGTGTGTCTTATTGAGGTTAAAGTCTAGAAAACAAAATATGGCAAATAACTATTTACTTCAAAAATAATGGCTTTAAGTAGCGTATTTTAGACCAATATCAATAAATTAGGGTTTGTTTTAACAACCTCTTCACTTATCTCAATAATAATGGTTTGGGCTAGTATATTCTTGGCCTATATTATTAAAATATTTTTTACCAAGCGCATTCTTAACCTATCTAAACTAATAATATATTACTACAACATAATGCGTTCTTGATCTTTCTTAAAACATAATCCTTTCGATTGAGTAAACAAATATTTTCATCTAAAATAAATTACTTCAATTTTTCTCAACGAGAAAAAAAACTACAAATCGTCTTATTATTAAATAATTAATCAGTAAACTCTCGTTCATGTTATGTGAATTGAAGGGTTAAATAGTGGCCACCCACCCACCCTACATATTTTATTTTACTTCCATCACTGACAATCGTTTGGTTTCCTGAAAATAACGAAAGTGATAGTGAATATGTTTTGTTTTCAATTTTTAAAGAGGTATTTCTGCTAAGGTCTCAATGTTTATGTAGAGTGGTTAAGTGACTTCTAATCCACCCTTTAAATCATAGAATCTACATACAAATAATATAATTGATTTATTATGAATATATTATTCTGTACATTCTTTTTTGTAAAAAGACCTCACTTATATTTTTATAATTGGTGTTTGGAATAGATACTATCCATCTATCTCACATACATGTATGTATTTACTTTAAGATCTTGTTACTCGTTTAGTTTCTAAAAAAAACAGTATTAGTGATTACTTCGAGATATTTAAAAGTGGAATTTTAGGTTTAGTTTTGATGTATATGCAGGATGAGTTGGTGTCCTCTATTCTACCCTTTAATCATGAAAATTTAAGGCAGGAAAAAAAACAATTTTTGTGTTTTTTTCCATTTTTGTTTCAATTCTTTTTGTTAATGGTTAGTGTTTTTATCTCCTTTCATCTATTCCTCGTATTTAGGCTGCTTTTCTTACTTCTTCTCTCCAATATTTTCTAGGTCTTCTTTTTCTTTTTCTCTTTCCTCGTTCCCTCACTTCATAGACTTTCTTTACCATTCTTAGTTGTACCATCCTTGCTACATGTCCTAACCAACTGCTCTGCTCTGCTGTATAGTTGTCTCTACCAGTTCTATGTTAAGTTCTTCTCTATATGTGTCATTTTTTATCAGGAATCTCATTTCCATGGCTGTTCATTTGAGTCTTTGTTGTTATTCATAATTCGCTTCCGTATGTCAATATGGGTGTCATTATACTCCTAATTACTTCTAATTTAGTCCTCTCCGTTATTTTTTCCTAGTATATCATGCTTTATTGTATTAAATAACCTACGTGTTTTTTTATTCGTTCTTTTTTATTCTTCCAAGCTTCCCTCGCTGTTTGTTATTTTGATGTCGTGTTTTTCTTCGTTTACTCCTCCTATTATCATTGATTTCTGTATATTTATGTTCATATTTGCTTTTTCTAACTTGGAGTTTTATAATGTGCTTCGACATGTTTGGTCATTCGCGCCTTTTTCTAACTGTTGGTATATGGTTGCTACGGTGTGTTGTAAATCCTCTTCCATTTTCGAAAGAATTATCATAGCATAGCTCAGTTCTGAAAGTTGAATTTCCTCCACGTTCCACATCCCTACTTACAGTACTTCTATTTTCTTCTTGCATCACTTAACTGCCTCATCTAGTACGCCATTAAATAGTGTAGCACTTAGTATGCATCCTTGTTTCAGCCCTGCATTATATTTGAATTTTTCTGTGTCGTCATACAGGTTTTTTATGCTTTCTAACTTTCTGTACTCCTTTTTTTTTAGCATGTTCCATGTTTATGTAACACACGTGAATTTTTATTTTAGTTTTTAATGCTTTAGTTCTATATAGTCTTGTGTACCTCTATTTTTTTTCTAAAACCACTTTGAGTGTCCTCTAAGTTTCCCTTTATTTGTGCTGTGAGTCTCATTAATATTTTTCCAACTGTGCTTAAAATGGTTATGATTTTCTAGTTTTTGCAATCTTTGCTGTCCCCCGCTTTATGTATCGGTTTAATAATCCTATTTTTTCTCATTATGTAATTCATGAGCTCTAGTGGTTTCTGTCTTTCTTTTTCGTCTAGGTATTTTATCATTTCTACGGCTATTCCGTCGTGTTCACATGCATTTCCGTTTCTTATATGTTTAAAAGCTTCCTTAAGTTCCCCCTCTGTTATATATTTTGCGTTCGTTTCTCTTTATTCTCCTTTACTTTTTATTCTTTTTAGTCTTCTTCTTTGATTAGTAAGTTTCCTTTTTTAACTTTTATATTCTTCATTGTTTTGGCTTTAGGATTTCTTATTTGCTTTATTGCTCCATAGGATAGTTTTTGGTTGTTTTTGTGTGCCTTTCCTAGATTGCGCCCTAATTCTTCCCATTTCCTGATTTTGCTTTCTTTTACAAGTCGTTTCACTTTTTGTCTTTCTTCCTTGAATTCCTCATAGGATTTGGTGTCTCTTTTATTTAAATCTTTCGTCCATTTGTTTTTCTTATTCTTGAGTGCTATTTGTATTTCCTTGTTCTACCACCCTGTCATTTTTCTTTCATAGTTCCCAATTTTTGTTATTCCCTAGGCTATTTGTGCTGCTTGCTTTACCCTGTTTTTGAAATTTTTCCATCTTGTTTCTATGCCCTCCTCCTTGTCTCTTGATTTACGGTTTTCGTCTAGTTTTTCATTGTATATTGTTCTTATGTTTTCTTCTTTTATATGCTTTTACTTTTTCTGTAATTATCTTTCTTTTTTGGTTTATTATCAATTTCTTTCTTGCAGTTAGTTACTTTCTTACTAGTTAGTGGTCGCTGCACAGTTCTGCTCCATTTTTACTGATATATCTGTTACTTCCTTCCACATACTTGTACTTACTAGGAAGTAGTCGATAATCGATTTTTCTCTTCTGCTGTGTATTTTGCTAGTATATTTGTGACTGTCTTTTTTCCTGAATTTTGTATTTTTGATTATCATTTCGTTTTCTATACATAGTTCTATTTTTTTGCTGTCGTTCCTTGTATTTTCCCCTTCTGTTTCTAGGCAAAGTTCCATTACTTCATTTTGGTTTCCTACTCTTCCGTTAAAGTCTCCCATTATTATTATTATATTATTGTGTCTTATTTCGTTAATTTCGTTTTGTAATATCATTTAGAAATCATCCTTCTCTTCTGCCTTTGCATTATCACATGGGGCTCATATTGTCATGATTGCATATTCTTCTTCTTATATCTACTATGTTTAAAAAAAGTACTAAAAACCTTTCTTCACAATTTTATTTAAATAAAATTATTCAAGTTTATCTTCACGTAACTCACAAAAATCAAATTATCTACTATGTTGTTTGCTTGTTTCTTGTTTACCATAATCCAGACTGTGCGAAGGTGGATGTCCCTACTCCTGCCCATATCATTTTATATCCTTCTTCAATGGTTTTTATGCTTCTTCCTTTTTTCCTTTGTTTCTTCAGTCCCCATTATTTCTATTTTATTATTTTTTGATTCTCCTGTCCTTTTATCATTTTTACATTCCATATTCCTATCATTATATTTTGTTTTTTTGTATTATGTATGCTTATGTTGGTATTCTTTTCATTTATTTTGTTAGTTTTAGTTTGAATTTTTTTAAACTATGTTTTGCTTCCTTTTTTATTATTGTATTCATTGCTTAAATCCTGTTCCTTTTCTTTGGATGAGATTACATCCGATGCGCTTATTTTTATCATACTCTTATTGTTTATATTCGCCTCATCTTGTACATTGGTTGCATTTCTTGTGCTTAATCGCGTTTGGGTCTTCTTTTAGGACAACTCCGTTTTAATTTTTATACCATACATATATCTCATCTATAGATAATGTACAATATCCTACTTTTACCTATTTTCGCTTTGCTCTTTCCTCTCTTGCAATATTTCTAATTTCCTTGCTTCCATGATTTTTACTTTTGTTTCCCAATTTTCTAGTTCTATTATTGTATCTTCATTTATTTTCTCTTTGTTTATCGTATTTACTTTCATATCGGTTACTTCTATTTGTAGTTTTTTATTAAAAAGGCTAGCAAAATCACAAAAGCCAGATTAAGAGGTTATTCCTCTGGCTTTTGTGATTTTGCTAGCCCTTTTATTATAATGTTAATTTTCCTCTTAGTTTTTTGTTCGTTTTCAGCTTTCATCTCTACATTGTGGATCCTCTTTTCTAGCGCATTCCTTTCCACCTGCCACTTTGCTTCTATATTTTCAATCTCCGCTTTTAACTCTTTTTTCTAGTTCTAATTTCTCTGTGTTTTTATCCATTTTATGTATTTCCGTTTTCAGCATTTGCTTCGTTTCATCCATATCGTTAGCCTCCTCCTCTCTTATCCAATTGTCCACACTAACTTTCTTGATTAATTCCTCTTTTTTTTCTATTCCGGTGATCAACGGATTGGATAATTATTTACTATTATTATTAAGTAACATCTTTAATTTGGTTAGTCATTTACAAATATGTTTGCATTTATTTAAAAAAAAAAACTAATTTGCTATTTATTTTACTTAATTTAATAGATGGCCAAACCAATCAATTACCTATAATTATGTGTATAATAATTTAAAGGTTTTGTTTAGTTTGTTTTATGAAGAACATTTATTTATTAAAAGATTTATCGTTTCAGACGTCATTTGCTGTGAAAACTAAAGTATTTTACGATTTAAATAAATAAATCATACGAGCATAAATATCGACATTCGATATTGGTTTTCCATTTTCGAATAGTACTTTTTTTGGAGGGGAGGGCTAGATGTAAACATTTGCAACGATATAAATTTATGTGTCGATATCTGCGGGAAGAATAAACATGCTTTTTCCATATTTTCAATCGCTGCCATCAACAGCGAATCAATAGGTTAGTGTGAATGGTAATAATGAATGTTTTTTTTTTCACATTGGTGCAGTTTTATCGGGATGGCAAATAATTTTCATCCGCGCCCGTATTTTTGTAAATAATATCCTTAATATATGGAAATAATTTATTTTTATTTACATTTATCACTCAATTTTATAATATAATTAGGTAATCAATGATATTTACATATATACTAGTAAAATAAAGTACAGTATGTTTAATAGGTGCATATTTTACTTCCGAACAACAATAGAACTTTAGATCAAAAAAAAAAAACTGTATCGGAAAGTGTGTATAAATATACGGCGCGATAAATAAGGGTGAGCCCACGTTCCCGCATTTAAGGCGAAAGGGCCCCCATTTCCGAAAGTTATAAAGCTAGACAGAAGCCATTTACAGTAATAGGGTCCATGGCCTGTTTAATGTAAAAATAAATAATTCAATTTAATGTTTGGCGCGCTGGAATTCGTGGGATTTTTCTACCCGTTGTTTCATAATTTATTTTGCGGAATAGTTTCACGGAATTTGATAAATATGATCACGGCATCAGATTGTAGCCCCGGTTTCAACCCGCCACATAAATGTTTCATTTCGGTGATGGAACTCGCGCTTAAATCCAGTCTTTTCGGATACGACATTATTTATTATACTTACGTTTAAGTGATTGCCATTACTAGGGATGCGATGGTCGTCGTTGTTCAATCTTCATTTGTTATTTTGTTGGAATGTACGAAGAACTTATTTAGATTAAAATAAATACCACATATTATAATCATTATTGTTTATAATTAATTTTCAATTTAACGGTAGGGGTAAAATTTTTCAAATATATTTTATCATATTTATAACATAGACTTGTGCCCTATATATAATACAAACTATTTAAAAAAAAAATTCTTTGCCAACATTGGTAAATTTCCCCTGAAATTATTATATACCATGTTATACAATAACATCTATTATCTACAGTAGAATTATATGACGGAGATTTATTATATGAAATGATTTGAAAAACCCTATGAATTATTTAAAATTGTCTTTTTGGTTTTAAATAGTTTTTAATTCATTAACAATTTGATTCATACGTTTTTTTAAATTTATTCATAATTCCTCATAATCGATTATATTATTCTGATGAGAGTCAAACCCTGTAACTAGTCTATAAATGTTAAATGATAGGGTACAATTAATAATGTCCATAATAAATTTTAGCTATGGTTATTTTTGTTCTACATTTTGAATTATTCGATAATCCCAGTTTATTTTTAAAGGAATCCCGTTGAATTCAAAAAAACATAAAAGTGGCACAGGGGTGTTTTATCCCTTGAATAAAGTATGAGGTAAATACGTTAACTTTACTTTGGGCCCCGTAAATTTTACTGATCATAAAATTATTAGCTCGGCCCGCAACCCCATAAAGCTCGAAATTTTAATGTTTTTCCATATAAATTATGAAAGTCGCAATTACTTAAAGAGTTACATCCGCCCGTTACGGCGCCATCAACACTTGACATCAGCAGAGGTCGTTACTTGATACTGCCGATTTTATTTGCATCGCCTCTTTATCTTCAATCGTCCTCTGTGTTTATTTAAATTTCCATATTATTGATTATAACAAATAAATTAAATAATATTTGTAATACAAATGACAAAGGACAAATAAGTAGTTTAGTTTCAATTATATTGAATCCTAACTACTAACTTGGCGTAATTTTGACCTATCCCAATAACCCGGCGTTACCATGACCTAACTCAATAAATTATACATATATATATATAAACAGGGTCACTGATATGTATGGAAACGGTCGAAAAGTAAGAGAGCTAGCGAAAAATGTTAAGATACAAAAGTTTTAGGTTTTTTTAAAAAATATCAGAATAAAGACAAATGAAGTGTATAGGATCAGTTAGAAAGTCAGGACAACACAAACTTGCTTTTTCTTTAATGGAAATCCCCCGTATATTGTTCCGTATTTCAATTCATCTCGAAATTCTACACAAAATTGGTATAGCACATCATAAAGCTAAACTTGACTGTTTTAGAGATATCGAATTTTGAAAATCATATACGTTTTACTTAAACGTATTATTTTCGCGCGAAAATTATCCAATCAGAAGTAGTCTTGTATGTAATGACGCAGCGTTCTTATGGAGATGGAAATCCTACCTACCTTTGACAAATGACTTGATGACTAACTATTTTTGTATAATTTATAAAACAAATTGATTTTCAAAGTTCGATATTTCTAAAACGGTCAAGTTTAGCCTTGTGATGTGCCATATCAATTTCGAGATGAATTAAAATATAGAACAATATACGGGGTGTTCCATTAAAGAAAAAGCAAGTTTGTTTCGTCCCGACTTTTTAACTGATCCTGTATACCTAATTTATCTTTATTCTGATAGTTTTTACAAAACCCTAAATATTTTGTATCTTAACATTTTTCGCTAGCTCTCTTACTTTAGAAGATATTCTACCATTTCCATACATATCAGCAACCCTATATATATATATATATATATATATATATATATATATATATATATATATATATATATATATATATATATATATATATGTATATATACTATACTCTTAGTGGAATGACCTAAAATGCTTTTGATTGAAAAAAATCGTGCACAGAAATTAGTTGCTCAGCGTTTTCTTACTTTTTTTTGAAAAACATAAACACAAAACCACTTATATATTTTATAATGAAAGTTGCAGATAATAGGATACTTGTACATTTTTTTAAATAAAATTCTGTGTTTTGTTAAAATAAAAAATATCTCCTTTTGTTTTGATTTTTAATAAAATATAGCATAAAAATTTCAATTATTTGAAGAAATGTTTGTAAAATTATCGTCTAAAACTTCATTTGTCTCTACAAACAAACCTTACTTATTGCTTTATTTTATTTTTTGTCTCAAATTTAAATTGAAAATTTTTAACTGATTTTGTTTGGCAAATATTATATTTTTGTAAATATTTAACTTTTTCTAAATTTCAACAATTTCAACTCTATAGTTGAATGATTGTCGAGTTGAGTGAAGGTGCACTATACTATTTATTGAAATATTGAGTCTCTTTTTCTTCACACAATTTATTAATAGCAAATGTACATTTAATAATTTCTACTCTGTCTATTAACAAATTTCAATTGTTTAAAGGCATTTTTAAAACTGCTTATTGCATTTTTTAATTATTTTCTTTTCTAGAAAAAAAAATCAAAAGATCAAAAATTCTTGGAATTTCAATTCTTTTTTATTTAAAATTTTAATTGTTCTATCAAATATTTCAATTGTGTAGGGCATAAAGACCTACGGTCGATAGCCCAGACAGTGACGGACTAACACTAATCATGATGTATGTATATATTTTTTTTGTAAATAATGTTACTGTAATAAAGATGTATATATATATTTCAATTGTTTTTAACTAATTTTTAATAAAAATTGAGCAGTTTTTTCAGCAAACAGTTAAAATGACTTTTTAACGTTTTTTATATTATTTTTAAATTTCCACAGTTGCTTTATTTTTATGTTTCTTGTAATTTTTTTCTTATAAATGTCAATCGCAGAAATCAATTGTATATTTTTGTTTTTTGGCTGTTTTATTGCAAAAAATTAAAATTGTTTTAAGCGAATTTGTAAAAGTTTTTGACTGTTTCCAATTGTTTCCAAATGTTTTTAATTGAAATTTTTAATTTTAATAACAAAATTTTAACTGTTTTCGTGCTTTTGTCAAATATTTCAATTGATTTTAAAAGGTTAGAGCAAATTTTAAACAGGTTTTCAAGTTGTATATTTTTTAATATTTTTAAATTTCAACTGTTTTCCTAATCAAATTTTAATTGTATTTCTTACTTTAAATAAGAAGGTAAATTTTAAATTGCTTTTCTCAAAACTATTTTTCTCGTCGGGTTTTGTTTAAATTTTAATTTTCTTGAAAACTTCAATTATTGAAACTAAATTTTGACTGATTTCATTTTGAATAGCTTTGTTAAAAAAATTAAGCAAATTTATAACAGTGTTTCAGTTATAAAGTTATAAACTGTCTTCAACTGTTTTTATGTTTAAAACATCTAGACTAAGTTCAATTATTCTTAATTGACAATTTTAATTTAATAACAAATTTTTAACTGGTTTTGTTTTTTGTGAAATATTTTAGCAATTTTTAACTATTTTTAACAGGCGGTTTTAGCAAATTCTATTATTTATTTGTCAAAAAATTTAATCAATTGTAGTAAATGTAAAACCGTTTATATATTTTATTTATTTTAAATTTCAACAATTTTTCTTTCCTTATTTAAAAAAATTCGATTATGTTAGGAAGTTTTTAATTCTTTTTTAAAGTTTTTAATCGTTTTATTATGAATCAAATTGCTTTTAAATTTTATTTGTAAATTTTAATTCATTTTTGAAAATTTCAATTTTCAAATTCAATTGTTGGAATTAAATTGTAATTGTTTAGTTTAAGTTTTGGGCTGCTTTATTTAAAAAAAAATTCAATTGCTCTAAACAAAATAATAACAGTGTTTCAAAGTTTTCCTTTATTTTTCTATGCAATAAAAACTTCTTTTTGGCAAATTTCAACTTCTCATTGAATATTTTGATTGTTAATAAAAAATTAACTGTTTCTGTATTTTATTGACAAATATTTCAAACGTTTTAATCAAGTGTACTATTTTTCAGTTTTAAAGAGTTTTTATTTAGCAATTTTCTACCTTTTTGTAAAAATGTTTCAACTGGTAAAAGCAAATTTTAAATTATTTGCAAGATTTCATTTCTCCTGGCAAATTTCAATATTTTTTTTGTAAAAAATTAATTATTTAAACCAAATATCATATTGTTCTTTTTTATTTTTTATTTTAAACTATCTTTTAGTTTAATTTTGAATCATCTTTTGCTGAAATAAAGGGTCCGCCAATAGGGACGCGCGAGGTTTGCCGGAAGGGTGAGGCCATGTTGTTCGAGGTAGAGCTGTCAAAGTTGCTGTCATTTGTTCAGTATATAACCCCAAATCACCATGGCAAGTTTGAGTGTCGAGCAGCACGTGCAAATTATTAAATTGTTTTACGAAAATGGGTCATCAGTTCGAGCAACGTTCCGCGCACTTCGCCCATTTTACGGTCGCGATGATCGGCCTGTAGAGTCGACTATCCGTCGATTGGTGGGCAAATTCGAGTCGACTGGTTCAGTAAACAACCAGCCAACACTGACACGTCGACGAAACGCCCGATCGAACGAAAATATCGCTGCTGTCCGTGAGAGTGTGCGCGAGAACCCGAGGCAGTCCATTTTTTGTCATACACAGGAACTTGGCCTTTCGGAGACATCAACTCGCAGAATTTTGCATCTGGATTTGGGTCAGCACCCGTACAAAATCCAATTGACCCAGGAGCTCAAGATAAACGACCACAGACAGCGTCGGGCGTTCGCTGACTGGGCTCTGGAGCAGTTGGAAGCAGACCCCCATTTTGGCCGAAAAATCATCTTCAGCGACGAGGCTCATTTCTGGATGAACGGGTATGTGAACAAGCAAAATTGCCGCATTTGGAGTGAGAACAACCAACACGAGGTCCACCAAGTGGCAATGCATCCCCAGAAAGTCACTGTTTGGTGTGGATTTTGGGCCGGCGGCATCATCGCTCCGTACTTTTTCGAGAACGAAGCTGGGGCGGCCATAACCGTCAATGGGGAGCGCTACAGGTCGATGATAACCAACTTTTTTTGGCCTAAACTGGATGATATGGACACGGACGACATGTGGTTCCAGCAGGACGGCGCCACGTGCCACACAGCCCATGCCACAATGGACATTCTGCACGAGCGATTTCCGGACATGGTCATCTCGCGCGGAGGCGATATCAACTGGCCACCGAGATCGTGCGATTTAACGCCTTTAGACTTTTTTCTCTGGGGCTATCTCAAGTCGCTGGTCTACGCCAACAAGCCTCTAAACACCGATGACCTCCAAAGTCAATATAGGCCAACGCCATCGCTCAAATTGAGGCCGATATGTGCTCCAGAGTCATCAAAAATTGGACCTCCCGGATCCGGGCTACCAAACGGAGCCGCGGTGGTCATTTGAACGATGTTATCTTCCATACTTAATGGGGTCGAATACCCTTTCGAATGAAAAATAATTTCGTTTCTACCTCACACACAACTTGTTTTATTCAATTTTAAAGTTCACGCGCCCTTATTGGCGGACCCTATATTTCAATTACGTAAATCAAATTTTCAAATGTTTCTTTTTAGGTTAATTTTCTTTACTTCGTAATCTATTTAAATTTTCGTCTTGAAGTTCATTCTTTGAAGTAAATTTTAAACTGATTTTTCTTAGATTCTATTTTAATTCTGCTAATTGATTTTTTAAGATTTGTTTTGCTTTTTTGTCAAAATTTGTTTAAATACTTTCTCTTAGTAAATTTCATTTGTTTATATCAAATTTTTATTATTTATTTTTTTTTGATATATTTAAACTGCTTCTTGGCAAATTACATTTGTTAGTTAATAGTGTTTTAAAGATTTAAACCTTTTAGTAGTAGTAGTAGTAGTGTTAGGCTATCGACCACGTGTCCTTCCGCCATGTGTCAATTGTGTATTTGTGTGTGTGTAAATGAGCTTGTTACTTTAAGGATCGCCTCCGTCACTCTAAAGCACCATTAATTGTATCCCAATGGTGAATGGTACCGGTCACCCATCCAACTACTGACCCAAATCAACGTTGCTGCACATCAGTTCGGGGCCGTAACCGATGCGCCACCACCGGCGTGTCTTAAACCTTTTATTTATCTAATTTATTTTATTTTTGTAAAAAATTAACTGTTTTTTTGTTGTCAGACATCTCAAAGATTCAAAACAAAATTTAAAGTGATTTTTACAGTTTTCTTTTGTTTTTTTTTTTTCTTGACAAATGTCAAGATTTTTTTGCAATTATTTTTTCTTAACAAATTTGAATTATTGCTTTTTTCAAATTTGTTTAAAGGTTTTAAGCAAACTTAAAAATATTTTTCCTAGATTCATTTGGTTTTTAGGCATACATAAATATAGCCGCACATTTACAGAAACAAGGAGTTGGTGATGTAGAAATGTAAACAATTATTACCCAGACAACATATATGGATCCTTCAAGATATCAATTCTTCACGACCAGCTAAAAACAATTGAGGATCCTAAGTTGTGGCCCAAAGGGTCGTCGTTTTTTAATCGGACGCCAGAATGAGCAAAAAACGAAGAAGTAGAAAATGGGGAAATTATTTTATTTCAATGTCCAATGCTTAAGGAATAAGCTAAAAGAAGTAAAAGCCTATATGATCGTAGAAAACGTCAATTTTATTGAACATTGACTTGTTCATTCTGAAGCAAACCATTGTATTTTTAATAACTTAAAAATAAAAAATTGCTTTAGCAGGTAGATTTTATAAAAATGGTGGATCACTTATTATGAATCTTTCATTTATACCTATGATCTTCTTAAATGATGATTGATTCTTTGCAATTTATTCGCCTCTTTTGGACTTGTGCATTTACTTCCAACTAGATGAGATGCGTGAGTAGATCCCAGATAGCGATATTAGTCCAATTGACCTAATGCTTGGTTCTTTCTTTCATACTTAAATTAAATATCAGACTGACCCAGGCAAATGCAATAAGGGCGATTGATCTTTGTAATTTATTCGCCTTTTTATTTAG